>JARKIC010001924.1:0-87915 GCA_029378375.1 Mycena olivaceomarginata
ATTAAGCCCAGGAAGCATTGGAGTGCTGACAGGATGGCAATCACTCATGTTAAACTGCTCAAGCATGGCCTCAGCATAAGCGCGTTGTGAAAGATGGATGTCTCCAGTAGAAGAGTCACGCTCAATCTTGATACCCAACAGCCACTCTGTGGGACCAAGATCCTTGACTCTGAATGAAGAGCCAAGTTGAGCAATGACTCGGTCAATATCAGCATCATCCTTAGCACAGATCATGCCATCATCGACGTAAATGGGGAGGATGATGCGCACAGCTCCATCAGAATAGATGTAGCATGAGCGATCAGACTGGAGACACTGAAAACCCATTTCACATAGCTTTGCACTCAGCTTCTTGTTCCATTGACGGCCAGCCTGCTTGAGTCCATAAAGAGACTTGCGCAGTTTAAGTAGCTGGCCACGCTCCCCCTGAGGGAATCCTTCGGGCTGAGTCATATAGACATCCTCCTCCAGATCACCATTAAGGTAAGCAGATGAAAAATCAATGGAACGAAGTTTGAGATCATGCTGAGCAGCCAGAGCAAGAATGATGCGGAGTGTCGCAGGTTTAAGGTGGGGGAGAAGATCTCGTTGTAGTCAATGCCATGGCGCTGTCCACGGCCATCAGCAACAAGACGCGCTTTATAGCACTCAATTGACCCATCAGACTTGTGCTTTATGACAAAGACCCATTGAGAACGAATGGGCTTCACATCAGGTGGTGCATCAACAGCATCCCAAGTGCAGTTCTCGAGAAGGGAGCTGATCTCGGAGACTGCTGCTTCTTCCCAAAGGTGTCCATCTTTTCGCCGCAATGCTTCATGATATGTTCGCGGGTTGCCAGAACGTACAGCAGACAGAGCCAACTGCACATGGGCAAAGTTAACCGCTTGAAGCAAAGCACTGGTTGGATCGCCTTCATGCGCAACAATAAGTGCACTCCCTGGCTGGAGAAGCAACTCATCATCACCGTCCTCAGATTCGGGAGGAACAGGACCAGGTGCTGGCTGATGCACCTTCCACCATTCTGGAGCAGGCTTGTGCTGTGTTGTCTGGCCATGATGGCGACGACGTGCAGCAACACCAATAGGGGAAGGAGGAGGTGCTGGCTCAGCCAGAGGCGCATCGGCAGGTGCATCCGGCGAATTAGGACGAGTAGAAGTCGGTGAATGTGGAGGGGAAGGAGCAGGATTGGGTGGATTGGGAGCTGGTACAAGGGGTGCTCGATGAACACCAGAATTGTCCTCGTCGTCTCCCCCGTCATCGCACACCACTGGTGGCTTAGCGGCAGGAAGATCAACAAAGGCAGATGCAGGTCCTCCGGGACAGCGCTTGAGAAGATCAGGCTTGTTCCCAGGGAAGTAGCGCTCGTCAAAGACAGCACGCTCCGATGTGACCATTCGCCGAGTCACAGGGTTGTAAAACAACCAGCCCTTATATTCTGTAGGATAACCCACAAAAATGCACTTCTGGAAATGGCACCCAGAAGCGTCCCTTTTGTCTTTCTGCACATGCACATAGGCAAGGCAGCCCCAGACACGAAGATGAGACACATCCGGCTTATGCTTATACCAGAGCTCATATGGAGTAGTATTCTCCGGAATGTGAGCAGATGGATGCATATTTGCAACATGAATGTATGCATTAACCGCCTTGAATGATGGCGGCAGGTTTGCTTCATGCAGCATAGCCGTAGCATGCTCATCAGTCGTGCAATTGCCACGTTCTGCTGTCCCATTCTGTTGTGGTCTGTTCCTCGTCGAATGACGACGCACAATGCCTGCAGAGCGCAGAAAGTCTGCAAACTCGTTTGACATGTACTCTCCACCTTCGTCGTCCTGCAGCGCTTTGATTTTACGTCCAAAGTGATTCTCAGCATAAGCCTTGAACACCTGGAATGCCTTGAATGTCCCACTCTTGCGCTTCATATGCATGACTGCTTTGAAGCTGGTGTGATCATCAACGAAGATAACACGATATCTGTAACCCTCTCGGGTGAAGACTTTGTATTCCTTCAGATCAGAGTGGATCAAATCAAGGGGCGCGCTGGAGCGACGTCCAGTAGAAGGAAAAGGAGCCGCATTCAGCTTGCCTGCAAGGCATGGCTCACAGATTGGATCTAGCTTCTGGTTTGAAGTGATTTCGCACCAGTAACCAGATTCTTGCTCAAGATCTTTTGGGTATCAGAATGATGACCAAGTCGACGATGCAACAGGTCTAGATCAAGAGGCAAAGTTCCAACTGCAGACAAGGCTGAATCAGAATCAGGAGCGTCTTCTCTCACAAATGCCTGGTTCCTCTCATCAATGTCCGCTTCAAATAAGAGCTCTCCATCTCGACTGAAGGAGATTGTAGATCCCTCCATGAGAACAGAATAGCCATGAATGCGAGACAAATAGGTAGTTGAGATGAGATTGTGAGATAAATGTGGAACATATAAGACATTTGTAAGGAGAATACGCCTACAGCTACTACGTCCGTGTATACATGGCCGAAGCAAGATATCCCCCCTCAACTCGGAGTGAACTATAACTCCATTTGCAACTTGGATTGGAACTCTGTACGGATGGGCGTGCAACAAACGCTTCCGGTTAGGAGTCATGTGCGAAGTGCACCCTGAGTCTGAGTTCCATCGTTCGTCAGCAAGAGGTGAGGTAGAGGAAGCGAGAAGACTTGCATTCGGTGCAACGTAGGACGCTGCTGCTGCACCTTTGCCCTTTTTGCCAAGAAGCTCCAGAAATTTGAAGCAGTTGACAAGTTGGTGATTGGGCTTACCACATCCAGCGCAAGTAGAGGGCGACTAAACAGGCGGTGCAGCCGCAAGAGCTGCAGCAGGTTGTGCAACTAGGGCAGATGGGGGAGCTGCTGCCATAGCAAGACCAGATAGCGGACTAATCTGGCTGGTATCACCTTCCTGACGATGAGTGCGGTATCCCTGGTGGGTGGAATAGGCATCCATGATGGCTTCTGCATTGAGATCGCTGGAAGATTGCTCAAACGGCGACTTGAGTGCAGAAAACCGGGAATCATCAGGGAGGGCCATGAGAAGAACTACTGCTTGTAGTTCCTCGTCTGCTTTGTCAAGAGTGAACTCCTTAGAACGGGAGTCTTTAAGACGGCGCATAGCATCACGAACACGACCAACGAGGGCTAATAGACTCTCATCCTCCTGGAGATGAATGGAGGTGAGTGTCTTGTAGGCATTGAAGCGAGCTCCAGCCTTCCTCGGAGAAAAGATAGTCTCCAAGGCTTCCCACATCGCTTTAGGGTCGTCTTCATGCTGCTGGACGAGGGGCTTGACATCTTTGCCCAACATGGACCAAAGAATGCCAGCACACTTCTCCTTTGCAGCGGCATCTTCAGCTTTAGCTGAAGTGACCAGGCAGTGGCCAAAGACCTCCTTGCGACGCAAGTAGGCCTTAGCATCGCTCCTCCAACTCGAGAACATGGTGTCCTTACCAAGGACAGGGATAAGAGCAGACTCTGAGGAGTCAGACATGATGGAAAGGGGAATAGGGAAATGCGCAAAGAGATGGGATGAAAAACTAGAACCAGATGTCAAAAGACAGGTGGTGCCCTCAGGAGTGTGTGTGTGAAGTCGGAGATGTAGGTAAAGTAACTAAGTATGTAATGAACACCCAGTTGTAAGGCACTTAGGCCCAAACCCCAGAATCAACGGATTGATCACCGTTTGTTTCCTGGTGGATTCAAAGACTACCTCTCAAAGAGGATTTGTCCCAACAGTTGGTGCCCCTATCTACAAAGAACACACACACTATAAGGGCAGAGAGAGATGTGCAGAAATGCGCAGATGGAGATGAGGGTCTCAGAATAAAGCTTAAGAAACGCTCAAAGGGCGGGGCCCATAACCTGTTAAACAGGCAAGCACAGAGGTCTGGAGTCAACAGTAAGAACTCTGTTAGATTGCATAAGATGAAACTACTTGCCTGGAGTCAACAGTAAGAACTGAAGATCCAGGGCAATGCTACTCTACTTGTATACCTATGAGGACAATAGAGTAGCTAGAACAATAAGAACAATAGACACAATAAGATGGCTATCAAGACAATAAAGACAATAGAGACAATAAGATGGATGTCAAGACAATAAGATTGTTATCAGGACAATAAGATCCTGATCAGATAAGAGGATCGGATAGGATCAGAGGGATCAGATAGGATCAGATAAGGAGATCAATGATCACGGATCACAGAGGATCAGATCAGATCAAAGATGCAAGAATGTCACAGTCCATTCACACACTCCAACACTTCTGTCATTTAGCAATAATGCAAATGATGCTATTCGCAGGGCAAAAAACAACTCCCATGAAAACACTAAGTTAAACCCACCTGATGTCATGGTTCACACATTCTATTCATCTTCCATAACCTTGGACCCCATAAAACATATGAAGTTCCCTATGGTTTGACCCCTCTTATCACCATCCTGCCATACAATCCACAGGTAGTAGCTCAGGCAGTGGAGTCAGTTCATCTAAGAACACAGGAGCAACAAAGAAATATTCAAGGATTTCTTAACTTGTATCCTGAGCTAGTTAAGCTTGGGGTCTCGCTTGGAATGGTCCCTCAGGTGTTCCTGAAGTGTAGCTTGGACCTTATCAAAGTCTATTTGATTGGCTTCGGGTCAGATGGCAGTTTAGAAGAATATCCAGAAGATGATCTTCTTGATACCACCACCAATCAGCACTGCTTTGATATCAGAGTTCTTAGGACCAATCCCAATCGACTACTAAATGGAATCAGCACCCAAGAACCCATTGATGATAAGCCTGGACTCTGCGGACTTCATCAGGAATGGCAGTTCAGTGAATCTGATCAGAAGCTGATGAGATTGGCATTTGCTCTCACACCAGCAAGAATTCCTCACACAATTTTCAATGGCCTTTCTCACATTGAATTGCTTTAAAATATTGTCTGATTTATCTGCTCTGACTATTGTTTCCTTGTCCTTGATCCCGATAATCTCCCTCTGCTCACAACAATTTATTCTGCACCATTCTTGCTTTCTATCCCCAGCCCAGGTGCACCCATTCCTCATCGTCCTATGGACGAAATGGAGCTTCACAACAAAGCTAGTGCAGCCTCTGTCCATGCTGGCGATGCTGCAGGCACTCAGACTCATATGAAATCGGAACCCATCAAGGATAGTCTTTCTTCTAACCTTATTCCAACTCCAGCTCCAGCTGCTGGGCACCCATCCCCACTCTCATTTCGCTCAGAGTCTACACCCTTTAACGGTCTCGAGGGCTATACTTTATGGTACATAATTCCATGCATTCAACTTGTTATATATACCCATCCTGCCTGCCGGCATTTCCGGCTCCTTTCCAATAATAGCTCAACGAATGACCCCATCCATATTGATACCCCGCATCTGTCACTGGAACTGGAGAGTGAGCGTAGTTCTAAGTGTTTGTGCAAGAAGGAGAATCAGGCAGATGACTCTGCAGCCTTGTCCCTGCTTGTACCGTGCTCATCTTCTCCTGTCCTATACTCACTCCCATCTGTCTTATAATCCCCAGATTCATCCCTCCTCTTTTGTCAGGACCCATCGGTCTTTTTGTCTCCAGTATGTACCTTCCTCTCCCCTTTATTCACCATCAACTTCACCTCTTCTGCTGGAATATCCCCACATTGACCGGGAAGGCTATTCTCCACAATATTGCCCTCTTGTTTGTGTATATAGATTTGACACATCTCAACCGATTGTGTGTTGCATTCAGCAAAATATATTGCTCCACTAGTGTCATGTACGACCTGCGCCTTTTGGTAAGGGAAACTGCATAGAGGGAGTGTGTAATTGCAGAAGACGAGATTGAATGGTAGGGTTTTGCACTCCTCACTACCCATCTTGGTGTTCCACACATCCTGGACTATCTCATTGACTTCTCTTCAAGATCATGTCAAGATATATTGCCTCCAGGCATACGGGGCTTCCAATGGCAACACCCATCTATCTTCATGTGATCCCCTACTCCCCAAATGGATTGGCCCGACGAATTAACCCAATTCCAGCACATCACTCAGCTTGAAATTGAGTTCATTCTGAAATATATCAGCAGGCTTCATCATGGAAAGTCTCACCAGGTTGTTTATGAGTCCAATCTCAAAATCAGGGAGTGATTTGTTGATGCTTATAAACTCCTGATCACTGTATAATTGATGAAGTAGTCAGACCAGAATGTACTGCAATCTGTTTCAACAAATGCCAGAGCATCTTCATTCATGTACATGACATATTTGAAAAGCTTCTCCTCCTCTTTTGTGAGGAATCCATCCGGAGTGATTTCCAGACTATCCATTCGTTCTCCCCGTCAATATTTCTGTAGGGGAGAATTCAGGGGGATTGATCGTTGGAGTGTGTGAATGGACTGTGACATTCTCGCATCTTTGATCTGATCTGATCCTCTGTGATCCAATTATTGATCCTCTTTGATCCTTTCACATCTGGACTGGTAGATATCATGACTAGCATGGTCTGTAGTCAAGATGGTTCAGAGAAAGGGGAATGAATAAGGTGTCATTAATTGTCATTTTCATCCCAGAGGGAAGTGTCAAATTCTTTTGCTCCATCCAACACCGTCTTTTCAGATTGAGTTTCTTCCTTCTCCTCAGACATATTTCTGACATTCCTTTGCAGATTCTTTGCAATTTCTTTAAGATAGAAACCAAGCTGTTTAGATTTGAGCAACAAAAATACATGTCTGGTCTGCAAAAGAGAGAAGGAAAGGTTGCGTACTACACTGCAAAAGGAATACAATGTTTTTAGGACACTATGACGGTGGCCAGTGTATAGCCCAACACAGATTGCAAGGTTGAGTTGTATTGAGATCAAGATCACCTCAATAAGAAAACCAACTGGATGTCTGAGTGAGTGTTGATGTCCTTCCTGCTGACCTCCTTGAAAAAAATATAGCACTGGCATCCCGCCCTGAGATATGCAGTGGGTACCGCCAGCAGGATACCTGGGAGAATCAAATGGGCAGGTATGTTTCGCCCTCACAGAGTCTTGCAATATCTGACATCGAGAAGCAGATTCAAATGTGCCGGAAATGCCTAATCCTCTCCGTGCAATTGCTGGAGAAGATGATTTGTATGTCATGATGGTTCCTATGTGGGCTGACAACGTCTTGACAAATCCAAGCAATATAACTAGTTTTATTGTTCTCAAATATAAGGTCTGGTTGTTCAAAAACCTTGTGACCAAACAGATGGTCACATCAGAGCGTGCTGTCCTTGTTGATCTTCTCAAGTGCTGTCCTAAGGAACCTACATCTGCTTTTGTTGATCTTTCTCCAGCTACACTACTGGTGGTGGACAATGATAAGGGAGATGATGAGGACAATTTGGGTGTTCATTGAGCACCCCCTGCACCATCGCTCAATCCACCTAATCCCTGTATCTGCCTTTGTTGATCTTTCTATGTCCACTCGCCCTAATTCACCTGATCTACGAGCTGATAAGCCTCCAGCTGAGCCAGCACCTCCTCCTTCCCTTATTGGTGTTGCCGCACATCATCGCTATCATAGCCAGATGCTCAAACCAGGGCCGAATTTTGAGACTCTGAGCCTCAGACTCGCAGTAAACTTTGCGCTGGAAACAGTTCACCAAACGAAGCTTTATGTTGTCCATTAAGAACTTTTTGGACATAGGAAACATCTCTCTATGATTGGCCTTGGATGTTTCATATACAAGTGAGATCTTAGCAGATGTTGTCGTATTAACAGGGATTGTTGGAGCTATTCTGTACAGTATGTTGTCGTGCCACTTGAAACCAGTGCATGAATTGCTGCTGTTTTTTTGAAAGTTGTTGTATTAGCACTATATAAGGCACTATGCAAGGTTTTAATCATAGCACAGAGATGCATATTATAGATTACCTTTTGATAATGTTAATGGCACTAGGTGTATAATAACCTTTGCAAGTTGGGGGGGGGGTGGGGGTGGGTTAGAGTGAGGCCATCAAAGAGCTGTGGCCATGGTATTCAGCACAAGTTCTGCAGATTGAAAAAAATACCATATACTCCAAATAGCAGCTTTATGCCCACTCTCTGGAAATTCTTGCAGGGGTAGGTAGGGGTTCTGTATGTTCTCAAGGACCTGGATGAATTCCGACCAGGTCAACCTGTTCATGAATTTGGGTTCAGGTGGTGCAGCTGACAACAGAATGCTGCTGCTTGAGGTGTAGCTGGTTCCAGAAAAGGCAGTGTTGGTGGGTGTTATATCCTCCTCCATTGTATAGGCAGGTGCTGTCCCAGAGGAAGGAGTTGATAGTAGGAGAGAGGGTGTCTGCTCCTTCCCTCCTGATGCTGATAATTGGTCTTCAGGATCTCAGATAGACTTGAATGCCAATTCTAGGTGCAAAAGTGGTGTGGCTTGAGAGTCTGCTGCTGGAAGAGGTTGGGGGTTACCCTTTTTACAGATGGTCCACTTTTCCGGTTTCATTACACAAGTGCTGGGATGGAAGACAAAGACATCTTAGGAGGTAGACAGGGGTAAACAGAGGTAGACCAACATGTGTCTACATATTGTGGTACACGTATATCTACCCAAGCAGATAGAGGGTAGACAGAGATAGACAGAGGTAGGCTGAGGTGTGTCTATTCCTGTGCAATCCATCCTGCTCAACACTCAAGACTCCAAAATTACCTGTCTTAACTCTCCTGTTCAAGCATAGAACCCCTGCAAAAAGTCCAAGTTCAGTTTCTAACCCATTGCATTGGACTGATTTCTCATCTTTCTTTTCTTTTGCAGTTTCTTTTTTTTATACTCAAACTTCAACTAACTTGTTTCCCTCTTTCTCAAATTGAGAACAGCCCAACTTCAATTTGGATTATAAATAGAACAAGACAATTGCAAGACAAACCAACAATTTCATTCAGTAATCTAAGTAGCTTATGCACCACAGAGTTGAGAATATATAGATTGTATCATACTACACACAATTACTCATATACTTCTCCAGGCTCAGGAGATGTTGAAAATTAATGTGCTTTGCCTCTGCATTGCTCTGTGGTCTGACTTCTGCTTCCTTCGTCATCGAGCCAAGTTAGTTGGTGTACCCGATCTTCTACGTGGTATCACTTACGGCCCTATCCGTCCTTCTGGCCTTTACGTCTTCCGGTCTTCCGTCCTTCCGGCCTTTTCCGACACGGATATAACAGATACTGTTAAACAATGTGCTCTGAACTAAACCCAAACAACACACTTATCACCCAAATACAACCCAAGTCTTTTCGGAATAAGCGGTGACGCCTACGGCAATAAGACTAGGATTGGAAATAGGCCGATCAGCGAGTACAAGAGCCAAGATTCAGACGAGTGGTAGTCCCTTTACAGGTCCTAACAAGGTTGAAGGGAAGGTATGTGTTTCCCTTAGGAAGATGAACCTTCACTACAAGATATCACCAGGAATTGGCCTGAGCGATAATCGAGCGGTGGAAATAAGATGTTTTAAAAGCTTCGCAGCTTATGAGACAGCAAGTATTGAGAGTGGTGGTGGTGGTATCGTTCAACAATGTGCAGGAGACCTCGGATAGGTTGACAATATAACAATTCCAAACGATAGAGACCCCGTAGCTTATTTCCCAAGTGCCGATGATGATAGCTGATGATGATGACGGTAGCTGATGACGAAACACAAATCGATTCCCAGATGCTAGATAGCCTCAATCACGTCCAAGATGTTTCCGATACCCTACTCCTTATTCCAACTTAAGGTTTCCCAATGTTAAAGTCCAACGACAATACACACTGAGCCAACCCCAGAAATAGCCCAATCACAAGCGTTCAGCCTACTAATACACGGGTGATTCTGTATCCTACTTGAGATAATGTCCTGACTACTTATACAACTCCAAAATTATATGTAAGTCCCGAGTTCCCCCTCCACAGCTGTTTATCTGTCGGAAGGGCTCCCACGAGCGTATTGCCATTAGCTGGTGCACAGGATGATCATGATGTTCATTTGTGTGGCGTTGGTCAGCCTAGGGGTTTGAAACCCTCTGTCGCGTACCGTGACTTTCAAGCCCTTTTTTCGGCTCCTTCGGACTCCGACTATCTCCGACGCACAGCCTTTCCGCAATACTCTTGTTTCCATTGGTTCGTAGTGCATTTGACTCATACCTATGCCTATGCTATGTTTTGACTCATTTCATCACGGGAGTCTCGGACCTCCAATGATTTCCGAGTCATACTGATTTACTTTGATTGATTCATTATGACTCAATCCATCACGGACCCACTCGGAGCTCCGAAACTCCGGTACTTACATTATATCCTCGCTAATACTTTACTCTCCTATAAATACGAGCCATGTCCGTAGTTGAACTTCAGTTTGAATATCGACTTAGTTCTGCCCTATACTCTTCCTCTTGGACTTCCATCCTCCTCTGAGTCTCTTTCTGAAATCGGGCACTAGGCGTAGAGAAAGGCGCAGCGCACGAGTTGAAGCCAAGCCCCTTCCACTTTCAGTATACGGGTTCAGTATTCCGTTCAGACTCCGATATTCCCTCTGTATCTCGGCCTTTTCATCTTGTTTATACGCACTTCATTCCTTAGGCGTATCTCGGACTTCCATTGGATCCCGATCAGGAACTGGTACTTGACACCCTCAGTCTCTTGGCTGACTGATACCAGTCGTCCATTCTATTTCCCGTTGTCCCTGGTCCGCTCCCGCTATCGCTGACCATCGGGTAATGTTCCCCTGGCCTCTAGCTCCTCGTAGATACCCCTAGTGAGACTTGTCCTAGAAAGGGTTCTTATTTCCCCAACTCCGTCTGCTCGGAATAAGAACAATCTCATCAGATCTCCTTAGCCAACCTTTGCTAGTCCCAGAACTTCACCGGAATGCATATCCCTGGACCTTGATGTCTATCACATGGAAGGCGCATGGCCTATTGGTGCAGAAATAAGACTATTCCCACATGCCCTTGTCATCAGTATGCCCAGCCTATTCCATCATATGGAAATAAGACCAGAAATAGTCTCTAAAGAGTTTTATGGGCTTCCTCTACATTTTTCGAGGTGAGCACTGTCAGTCCACAGGGTAGTTCCCTACCCCTTGTACCCGTTACTCTGTGATCACAACCCATCTGGCTATACTGAGACCATATACCAGTCCTTAGAAATAAGCCTATACTGTAATCCGGCCATTCCTGAAACGTGCAAAATGTGCGGTGTTTAGGTATAGACGGATTCCAGACAGTTCACCATATTTGAAGTACTTCCCATTATGGGTACTTGTTCCAAGAACTGATGACCCAAGTGATCAGACCTTCACTTGGTGACTATCCCTTATCTGGAATGCTCGGGACAGCATGGAATCATCAAGATCCAATGTTTCCAGCCCCTTCCAGTGATTATATGATCAGAACACGCTACACACTCAATGCCCAACACATTACAAACAGGATTCCAGTCTGTCATCCAGTTCCGTGAGCGGGAATAGAGTAGACTTCATGTTCCACTTGTTCTGTGGGCTACATATCTCCTACATGTTTTGAACAAGCGCATGCCAATGGTTACAGAGTGTTCCTCCCTGTTCCCATCTGTTACTTAGTGGTCCCAGGCCTGCCAGCTACTTGGGAACCTCAGTACTAACACTTCTGAAGTGTAACCAGGAATATACCCTGTCATGAAAACACCAAAAAGCGAAGATTTCATGGATGGACAAATCTGGTGCTTATCAGTGTGTTTTTGGATCTCTCTATCTACCCAGAATGCAAGCCTGAGACACTGGAGAGATCCATCAGCTTTGCTGTCTGGCCCAGTTTGAAGGGATTCCTATACTACAGTAGGGTGCTGGATTGTGCATGAAGACTTTCCATACACTGTTCCAATGTCAAACCAGTGGGAGTGGGATCAAACCTTCCACTCTCACTAGTTCCAACAACTCTCCAGGGTCATGTGGGGCAACCACCTACAGAATTTTCACATCATTCAGGGTTTCCGATGTCAATGGGTGAATGAACCAGAATGGAAGCCTTGCCTGATAGTAAAGTTGTGCAATGGCTGGGCCATATGTGAAGACATCAATTTTGTCACCAATATCAGTGTCAGGCTGACCACCTTGTCAATCAGGAATACACATCAAAGGTTTGTAGACAGTCATGTACTCCAGAAGACTGTGCAGTTTGAGGTATGCACACTGAATATTGGCTACACCAAGTTCACTAATCCCCATACTTTCCCCTTTTATCACTTCTCCCTATTTTAAGGAAAAACCATCGACTTTTCATTTCACTACCATTCCTGAACTTATGAGAAACTCCTGAATAAAGTTATTTCTGGAGGACCTCATGTATAACATTTTATACACCTGATAGCACAGCATTTGCATTATGGTGCGGTTTGCTCTTTCAGTTCCATTATCACTTTCTGGGTGATACATACTGGACATGTTGAGTATAATCCCAATTAAATACCAGAAGATGCTGGTGAACAAGATGTTGTAGTCACTCACAATGGACTTGGAAAGTCCATGAAGTTTCTAAATGTCTTCAAATATTCACTCGGCCATTTCACAAGCAGTTTAGTTAATTCATCCAGGGATGAGATGAACCATTCCTGTAAGGAGATCAATTGCAACTACTGATGATTTGGAGTAGGTGATGGAGTAATCAAGTGTACCCTTGATGTAATGGAACAAGTGCTTGACTGCTTTCCAGTGAGCTTCACCAGTGTTGTTATTCATTATTCCCATGGTTCAGACCTTACCCGACAGTCTTACCAACCACCTGACTCCCCGACTTTCTACCTACCCGTTTCCACTTACTAATTACTTATGTTTCTTTAAACTTGTGGTACATTCTAGATATATTTCTGTAGCGTATATAAGCTTGTACTTATTCGTCACAATATTCATTCATATCTTGTTTTATTCAGTGCAAACATCACAATAACCAGGATTGGAATTAAACTGTACAAGCACTCTGACAATGTAGGAGATGTCTGGATGTGTTTGGGTGGCAAGATACATCAGAGAGCCAACAGCAGATAGATAAATTTGTAAGAGAAACACAACAAGAGAACATTTGGCCTAGTAAGTATACAGATAGATGGTAGTAGTACAAAGGCAGCCCCATGGTTGATTTGTGAGCTCAGCTTGCCTACGTGATACCAATTCTCCACAAAATGCTGTGATATTTCTTGGCCTCTTCTGTAGTTGTCACACCACTTTCCTTGGTCAAATTAAGCCCTGGAAGCATCAGGGTGGTGACAGGATGGCAATCACTCATGTTGAGCTGCTCAAGCATGTTCTCAGCATAAGCACATTGTGAAAGATAGATGTCTCCTGTGTTAGAGTCATACTCAATCTTGATACCCAATAGCCATTCTGTGGGACCAAGATCCTTAAGTCTGGATGAAGAACCACACTGAAAACCACTTCATATCCTTATGCTCTTGAGTGATCTCAAGCCAGAATCTTTTGCTCCTGCAAGTGTTTTGTTTGGTCAATGATAGTGATACCAGCCAGATAACCCTCTAATAGAAGTCCTGATATGATAGAGCCCTGTATGTAGTCTTCCATATATTTCCTGTAATCAGTTAGTATGTATTAGTCACCAGCTGCAAGCCCAATGTACTGTTGGCATTTACTGAACTATATGAATATGTTTTCATGATCTCAATAAAAGGCAGACTCACTGTTTGCAGTAGTTGAAGTCCGCTAAGCATTGGTCAGCAGATGTGTTCTGCAGTGTCCTATGTATCATTTCAAACAGCACAGAGCCTTTAGACCGTTCATGACTGCCCCAGTATTAAGATAGGTGTTATTCACCTTTTCATGTGTTCCCTTGCCTTTTCTCTCAAAGTCTAGATCTTTCCTCTTGAGTTTACTGGGCTTCTCACCATTCTGCATATATCTGTAGGGCCAGGCGGTGTTTACAAAGGTGCTCTGAGGCTTTTTTGAGTTTCTGAGGTTGCTTGAGTTTTGGACTGGAGTTGGTCATGGTGAGTGGCAAGACAAAGATGACCCCCCATTTGGCTTGTAAATATAGACAAGCCTTGCACAACAAAAGTGTTGATAGGGCATGTACCAAAACATGTATGAAAACACCAGTTTTTATTTCATTTTGAACCTATTAGCGGGCAGAAGTGAGGCATTAGATTATGAGCATACACCCTCCCTGGGGTGGTAGGCTACACTGTTGATAGCCGAAAGTCAGTGTAACAAACCAACTATGAAGGATTGAGTAGACTTGACAAGGCAGCCCAAAAGGCTGTTACGTCTGGACTATGATATTCTACACTGAGCTATAGAAGTGGCGGTAAGCCATTATCTTATGCGCTGGAGGTGAAACATCAGGGAACTACTCAGAATTATTGACTTGCCGCCTCAACGGCCTCTGAATAGTCTGATGACTATTAAAACAAGATATACAAAGTCAGGATTGGTACAACCACATTAGGGCCGGCAGAGATATAGCACTGCGCCATTTGTGTATAAGCCCAACTGATTAGATTGGGATGAAGACATGTTACTGAGTTAACCATCACTGTGGTCACTCGGGCAGATCTGACCGTTAGAAAGATGCAGGCCTCGCATCAAGGATTTACTGATATGATTGATGAGGATTGGCACTATAGAATGGCACCACACCATATTTGCACTGGTCACTATACTGGTCCACCAGTGTAGCGCTGCACTATCTTGTCAATCTGCTTGATATTTACTATGAGTTCCACTGAGCTTGTGAAGTGCGGGACTGATAGAGAAATTGAATAGAACTTGACTAAGACTGACTTGACCAGTCAGCAATGACTAAAAGACTGACTTGCTCAGTCAGAAAGATGGAAACCAAGATAACTAAGCACGTCTTATGGCATGCTAGAGAAATACATGTGGACTAGCCCCGGTAGCAGGTCATAATACCCATGGTTTGAGAATGTCTTCTACGCCATTGGCCATTCACTACTCGGGCTCCCACCCTTTATTGTTCCTATTCATTCTGTCTATCTCCTTTACTTCTCTCTGAAATGTATAAAAGCCAGCTGTGTACTCTGTATTGGCCAGTAAACTATCCACCCCAGATATACGGGCAATATAGTAGACTCTAGATTTGTGACAAGACATCAGATATATTTGCAGACACACAGAAAAGACTAAGAGATACGGGACGTCGAAAAGACTACCAATCACATTGATATAAGAGCCCCGTTCAACCTGCACCAACCAGTCTCCTGTAGCAGCGCTTTAGGCCTCCAGGACTAAGACTTGTTGTGTAAATTGTACTCTCTTGTCTCCTGTAGCAGCACTTTAGGCCTCCAGGACTAAAGACTAGTTTGTGCTAGTAGAAGTGAAACCGCTGCCTTCAGTGTAACTGTCCGCGCCTTAGCCCAGCGTCCACCTTCTGTGTAACAGCCCCGTTTCGTTGATACCGCCGCCATTCGTGCAAACATTGGTTGATATTGAAGTAGTGTCTGTCTGTTGATAGTCTGCCCTACCTTCTGCTTCTTGGCTAGCTGCCAATAGTGCTAGGTTCTGCCGCTCACAAAGAAACTGAAAGCTCTGAACAGTCGAAAGTTTACTTGAGTCTTGATATCCTGTTGGTGTGAAGTCCCTGCTACTCCAGCATAACCGTGCTTAAACCACATAGTTTGCTATTGAAACAGAGTCTTATAAAACCTTTGCACACCCTCTTGACGGGTGATACGTACCCTACTTCCCCGAACACACACACACGAGCATTAGGATCGGATTAGTGTTTTGTTTTGATTTTGGTTGGATTGTGATTAGTGACTAGCTCACTTCACTCTCTAGTTGATTTCATTAGATTACACGGCCGCACCCTAGTGCACCGTTTCAGCATGTTCGCAATTGATTACTGCAATTGTTATATCTCGTCCTGACCTTGGCCAACTCTGGACACGGAAGACACGTCCAGATGGTTGGAAGTACCAAATCAAAGGTCTGGTTCGGTTAGATGCTTCAGATCCAAGGATCCGGTTCATATGGATAAAGCACCCAGATTAACTGGACACTCCCGGATGTGTATGGGTGTAACATTCAGTTCTGTGATCCTCTGGATACGGTTCTCGTTTCTCTGGGTCATATTTCAATTCTAACGATGGAATCAGTGGCTCTCCTTCATGTTGAGGTCCTGATTGTGTTTTCTGCTCTTCCTTGAGTTAAGACTTCAATGATGTCTAGATTGTCTCCTATAGCGTCGATATTTTTGAGATGTTGAACCATAGCTGTTTCCACATTCCAATTCATTTTGAAATTGAAGTCAGCTGGCTCAATGGTTTCAGTGCCAGTCATTGCACACATGTATCTGCCTCGAGTATCTATTTGATGTTTGAAGTCTTCAAACTCTTTCATTGGCGGCCAGTCAATACTTTCAGAATGAAAGGTAGGAGGGTCAGTCTTCTTCAGGGTCAGAAATATCTGGATCCCCTGGCTGTCTAGTACAATGAGATAGGCTGTTAGGTCCGAGTGTATGCCCTGGGGCATGCTTGGGAGGGGGATGAAACATCAGAATCTCTTCAATCCATCCGTTAATAGTAGTGTTGGGACCTATGCTGGGTGTTCTAACATTCCTTTCAAATACTGTGCATTGGTTTCAACCACTAAATTGCGGCAACCTAATAACCAGTACTGCATCGTGTCTAATGCTCATTTCAACCCAAATAATTCCCATTTCGGTTGAGAGTAATTAGACTCTCTATTGTTCAACAGTAATGACTGTAAACGCGCATAGTATTTATTTTTAGAGTCAAGAGGGTCACACTGATAGACATGTATTCCAACGGCTTTATAGGAGGTATCCACCGCTAGGACTACCAGAGTTTCCTATTCATAATTAAGAGGTCTTAGTGCTGGACAGTTTCTTAATGAGTCTTTCAAGACTTGCATAGACACTTGCTTCCTGTTTGTCTCCCCACACAAATTCCATGTCCTTCTTGGTAAGTTTCTGAATAGGTTTGGCTTTCAACAAGAAGTCCTGGATAAACATTCTCATTATGCCTACAGTCCCTAAGAAAGCACATATATCATGTACATCTTTCAAGGCACTCCACCTTTCAATTATACCAATACGGTCTTCATCTGGTTTCATGCCTTCATAGGAGGAAACATGACCGACCACCTCAAAGGTGTCTCAACAAATCTGCAATTTCTTTCCAGAAACCGTAGCTCCACTATATGCTAGTTGAGTCAGGATTCTGTTACAGTCCACCAGATACACCTTCCTTGTATTGTGTATCCTGCAGGAGATCTTCTACCTGAGCTTAAATTCCACATACTGGCCACCTCTACAGTGAGTGACATATGGCTACTACAGACATAGAACTTGATGACTGCATTCGGAAAAGTCTATTCTGTACTACTGCAGGTTGCTCAGCATTTTCAATTCCGGATTTCTTGGTAAGGGTGGAGCAGTACTGCAAACCATCAAAATTCAGTTGTGTAGACAAATGAACTTTTTGTGAGTGGTTTTTGGAAAGTGGGTGGCATCTCTGGCAAATAGGTATGTCCTAAATTATTCCATGGAGTCATATGTATCTTCATCCGATACCTCAATACCCTCTGTAGTTTCTAATCCATGCCATTCCACCTGGATCACATTTTCACCTATCCTGGTGATTTAAAAGCGAAATATTTATCATCTTCATATACCTTAGATGTACATCTTGAGTATCTAGAATCATGTAATTGTATGTCCTCGATGATATGGGATACACTGAGATAGCCAGTATGAGTCAGGATAGACAGTTTTGCAAGGTGGCTGATTAGGCTGTTTTTTTTCTTTCCATTTTGGGATACTGCCAGGAAAAAAATTTGGTAGGCCATGAAATCCCCATGTAAATTCATGGAAAATATCTCAACTTACACTGGTTGGGAGATTTGAGTTTTTCAGCACAATTTATGGTGAAAAATGTTGTTTGTTTTTCAGACATTTTTCACTGAAAAAGTAACTGAAAAACTCAAAACATTTTCACTATTTTTTGAGTTTGAGGTGAAAAATTCAAAAGGAAGCTCAAAAGAGGTGAAAAAAATTGAAATTTTCACTGCTTTTTTTAGTGAAAAATGTCTGAAAAACAAACAACATTTTTCATCGTAAATTGTGCTGAAAAACTTGAATCTCCCAACCAGTGTTATTCCCAGGATACATGCCCTCATTTGCGAGTCTATAAACATGTATCTAGTCCACTTGACATGTGTGCACAACATCAAAAAGGCTAAGGTGGCTGAGTAGGCAGTTTCTGATAATAGATAGGAAATATTGCAGATCCGTAACCAAGTTGTATGCTATTGGTTTGAATCATGTTCTAATTTCTGCTATTTATCCAGATAATGAAGAAGAAAACAACTGAAAAGTTGAGTAATATACCCTTTGCTAGCAAAGTCAGTAGCAAGCCATGTGATTCAAATCTATGAAAAAAACCCACCAGTGCTGACAACGGTTACATGTCTATATGGATTACGAGGCTGGTCCAGATTTTTCAGCAGTGAGCCTTTGAATCTCACAATAATGATATACTAAACATAAATGTAGCAAACAGAACACTCCCTCAGATTGCTTGGACTGCATTCATGGGATTGGAGGTAGGTAGGTAGAATTAAAGAAGAGGATTTAGCTTTTGAGCAATGACTATTTTGTACATAACTCTTCTAACAGGACATCAGAATATTCACATGTCGTTCACAGTGTTTGAGTTATATGTTTGTTCAATCCTCATATAGTTGGATTCTATTTTGTGGATGGCAGAGTAGCTGCCTAGACCTGCGTTGGATGGGAGGCAGCGCAAGATATCAATATGATTGTGGAAGACAAGGACCTGTGTCTGGTGCCAAAATACTGAAAACTTCTTGATTTTCTGGTCCTAACTCTGTCAAGTTCAACAATTAAATTAACCACAAAATACAGTGTCAGCAGTGGCCCTTAGGTCAGCTGGACCATGTCCACAACAAAAACAACAGCAGCCATCCCTAGGTGTTAAGAGGGAATCTGCCACTGCTGTAACTATGTGCCAGACCCTAGTAAGAGGAACCTGTTGGAAAATGGCTGAACCCAGAATCGAACCAGAGACCTCTAAGTGATTGCTCTTTCCAACTGAGCTATTCTGCTGATAGTGTGCAAGGAACAAATCCATACTGCAACAGAACCCACTCCAGATTGCTCAAATAGGGGGTTGGGGTTGCATCCTAAGAACTCAAGAGGAGGAACCCAACTCAGAGGTGCTCTAAACAGGGGTTCCAACTGGATCCAAGACCAAAGGGTGTCTGAGGGGGACTCAGACAAACAAGTCTCTGTGCAAACCCTGCCAGGGAACTAGTGTGGTAATCTCTTCCCCTCAGTGGGTGGGTGTCTCTCCTTGCTGCTATCTAACAGGTCAGATCCAGTACTGTTAGATCTGTGATGCTAAGTCATGGTGATTCATAACATATGGCTTCAAGTCACAGCTAACATTCTTAGCCTTCAAAACAGAATCTCTCAGATTCAACTTTGACTCGAAATGACCTCTCAACCAGAAATGATTGAGGCTGTACACACACTCAACTTACAGCTTGCACGACCTCAATACTGGTATCCAGATAACTATCAGATTCCTTTCTACATCTCAAATTTGAATAAGCAAGAGAAGCAGCTGTGAATGCAAAGGCAAGTTTATATACCCAGGTATCATGAGCCGGAGGTATGGATGTTGTGTCCAGATAGATGACGGATGGAGAAACAGATCTGAGGATCTGGAAGATGGAGGGATAAAGCAGGATGTGCATAGGCATAACAGGCTACAAAAATCACCCATACCACTTTCCAATCAGTAGCCCCATTGGCCCACAAAATGCAAAATACTTTCCGAGAGCTGGTACTTTTTTGTGGCATTCCATCAATTGCACCCCCAGTATGGCAGCCATGAATAGTAAAGTAGCTGTAAAACCCTATATGAACACCCATCAATGTTAAGGCAATGGCCAGGGCACATCAATCTCACCCCAATACAGGCAGCCATCAGTTTCAAGTATTTTAAGTGAAATATGGCTATTCTTGGCTCAGATAAGTCTTGCCCAGGATGCCCGAAAGGTGCCAGACCAAGCTGAGAAAGCCGAGACAAGCCAGCATGATGCCTCCTGGATGGCAGACAAAGATAAGAGCAGAACAGCCCTTTTGGGGTAGAATAAGAATTAGTGTTGGCTTTTACAAAAGCCTGCCCCATCCAGAGGTGTACATGTTGCAAAAGCCTTCCTGCATCTAGTGTTGTTTGAGGAGGAAATGCAAGATGTAATACATTGACACATCGTTGATAGCAGAGATTATTGTGAGCAGATAATCTATTATGCCATGTAAAGCCAACAACAGCAGCATCTGCTGGTCAGGGATGCCAACCCCCTGGTGGAGGACCACCCAGCTATGAACTGGAGGTCCATCTGAAAACAAAGATTTCAGCTCTGAGAGCGAGTGGTCTGTGTGGAGGTCCTCATTGACAGTTGCGTGTTGCTCAATCTCTTCTGGACGGGGTCTACGGCAGTTAGGACAATCATATCAACAGCCATTCAACATGAGGCTTCATTCTATTGGAATACGGTGGTGAGCAGAAGTTCAAAGAGAAGTTGAATATGGACACTGTGAACGATATGCTCCCAGACTCCTTGCCAGAGCACATTTTGCTTGAATGCGGTGGCTGCCACCTCGTAGGTTGGGTCCAGCTGAGTGGAGGGATTGATATCCTTGGCAGTATATATTATTGCTAATAGGTTCGCGTCTGTGGAAGGCCTTGACAGTGTGATGAGATATATAAATGAGAAACTACCTTTGGTAGGGATGGGTCCTCCAACATCTTTGCAGTGATGGTCCATCAGCAGGGTCCCTTCTCACCGGACCTGGTGTTCCAATTGTCCTCTTCGTGGGCCATGAAGAGGTGTTCCTGCCTTAGTCAGTCTATAGCATGCTTGTATATGGTGATGGGGTCAAGCTTGTGTTCTTGGGCCTTTCTTTCTGCCCCCAGGATCTGAGAGACAATGATTCAGAGAACAAAGTAGGAATCATTTCAGAGGAGGGAGGGAAGGAAGTGGTGGGTAGGTGAGGTGTTATCCCGGGGGTGAGAATTTTCTCTGATCCATGCTGAAGTTAGGTTTGCTTGATCAGCCTTCTTTAGGTTGATGAATGCCAACTAGTGAAGGACAGTGAAATACTCCAATGTCTTCCTCAAAGACGCTATCTCCACCTACTATTGCCGCTACCCCAATGCTCCCCACTGGATTACCTTGGCCACACTCATATCTGATTCATATGTTGGGACACTGTATTCCAAGGGGGGTGATGTCAGGGGAACCTCTCCTCCAGCTCCATCTTTGGCTCTGTCCTCAGCTCCAGCTCCAGCTCTGACTCTGCCCCCAGCCTCAGAGCTACACTCCACCCCACCCTCCACCTCATCCACATCCAGAACTCTATCCTTCGTCCCTCCGACTCCTGTTCTGATGACTCCCACCCCCTCTGGTCACTTATGCTGACATGTGTTATGTGACTGGGCCTGGGATTGGTCATGTGCTACTGGCTAGTACCTATTAGTTTATAAGCTTCACCTAGCATAGGAATCCTCATCCTTTCTTCTCTTTGGATTCCCCTATTAAATGCATATTACTTCCACTCTGTATTAGTACTGCCTATTAAACTCTTTCGGATTCCTCCGCTAGTATCTGCACCTCTGCACCAAGCTTAAGATTGCCCTTACAATTCCTTGGCATTGTACCTTAAGTTTTTCCAACTTTAGACATCAACAATTACCTTGTTTTACTTAGGGATATATCCCAATTGTTGTAGGAAGAAATACAATGATTTCAAGTTGACAATTGTCTTTTTCGGGGAGTGTCAGGCTTACAAATCTAAGATAGGTGTCATACACTCACTACCGGTGCTCACATGACTCAGGTGTGACAGAGGTAAGGCTCTGGCCATGAAATATTGTGACATAAAGTAAAACCTAGAAACAGTTGATGAACGGGCAAACACAGGACATATGAAAAGGGCCATCCAACCGGCTATTTTGAAATTTTAAGACCTTGAACACGAAAGCCACATCACATGATCCAGATTACGAAGGAGAGCTAAACTAGCGAAATAAAGGGTGTATCAAGGAACCATTGTGTACACTGAACGATGTGCTCTGACCTAAACCCAAACAACACACTTATCAAGTCTTTCTGGAATAAGTGGTGACGCCTACAGAAATAAGACTAGGATCAGAAATAGGCCGATCAGCGAACACAAAAGCCAAGATTTGGACAAGTGGTAGTCCCTTTACAGGTCCTAACAAGGTTGAAGGGAAGGTATGTGTTTCCCTTAGGAAGATGAACCTTCACTACAAGATATCACCAGGAATTGGCCTAAGCGATAATCGAGCGGTGGAAATAAGATGCTTTAAAAGCTTTGCAGCTTACGAGACAGCAAGTAGTGAGAGTGGTGGTGGTGGTGTCGTCCAACAATGTGCAGGAGACCTCGGATAGGTCGACAATATAACAATTCCAAATGATAGAGACCCCGTAGCTTATTTCCCAAGTGCCGATGATGATAGCTGATGTGTCAGCACAGAGCAGATTCCGGGTTCTGAGGTGACGAGGGCGACTGAAGCACGAAGAGTTCCAAATGAATAAGCCTGGAGTTTAGACTAGAATAGTGTAAAGTACAGGAGAATAACTACGGTTTATATACTAAAGTCCCTAGGGGTTTGTAAATTAAGGTACAGTGTCCAATGACAACGGACAAGATTAATGCGAAGTAATGAAGGGGTATAGGAACGTAGAGGGGTGATCGGGAACCCGAAGGTCGGGAAACTGATCATAACCGTTTGGGATTCTAAAATGGTATCCAAGTTCGAATCAATGATCGGGTTGTTCGGGTTGTTCCGGTTCTGGAAGTAAAATGAAAAGACGGTTCATGACATGATAATGATGACGGTAGCTGATGACGAAACACAAATCGATTCCCAGATGCTAGATAGCCTCAATCACGTCCAAGATGTTTCCGATACCCTATTCCTTATTCCAACTCAAGGTTTCCCAATGTTAAAGTCCAACAACAATACACACTGAGCCAACCCCAGAAATAGCCCAATCACAAGCGTTCAGCCTACTAATACACAGGTGATTCTGTACCCTACTTGAGATTCTGTCCTGACTACTTATACAAACCCAAAATCATATGCAAGTCCAAGAACGAAATAGAAATTAGTAAAATTGCCCGAGTTCCCCTTCCACAGCTGTTTATCCGTCAGAAGGGCTCCTGCGAGCGTATTGCCATTGGCCAGTGTACAGGATGATCATGATGTCCATTCGTGCGGTGTTGGTCACCCTAGGGGTTTGAAACCCTCAGTCTCTTGGCTGACTGATACCAAGTTGTTCGTCCTATTTCCCGTTGTCCCTGGCCCTTTCCCGCCATCGCTGACCATCGGGTAATGTTCCCCTGGCCTCTAGCTCCTCATAGATACCCCTAGTGAGACTTGTCCCAGAAAGGGTTCTTATTTCCCCAACTCCGTCTGCTCAGAATAAGAACAATCTCATCAGATCTCCTTAGCCGACCTTTGCTAGTCCCGGAACTTCACCGGAATGCATATCCCCGGGCCTTGATGTCTATCACATGAAAGGTGCACAGCCTATTGGTGCAGAAATAAGACTATTCCCGCATGCCCTTGTTATCAGTATGTCCAGCCTATTCCATCGTGTGGGAATAAGACCAGAAATAGTCTCTAAAGAGTTTTGTGGGCTTCCTCTACAGTTTCGAGGCGAGCACTGTCAATCTGCAGGGTAGTTCCCTACCCCTTGTACCCGTTACTTTGTGATCACAACCCATCTGGCTATACCGAGACTGTATACCAGTCATTAGAAATAAGCCTATACTGTAATCCGACTATTCCTGAAACACACAAAATGTGCAGTGTTTAGGTATAGACAGATTCCAGACAGTTCAACGCACCTATGGTATGGCCAGGCATAGCCATACACAGCCATGCATAGCCTAGAGGCTGTCGGAAACATGATGGGAACAGTAGAAAAGGAAACACATTTGAACAAAGGAACAATATTCAGTGATCATGTGCTCATGTGATGGAAGCATTGTCTGTGTTCAATCCATTGTGAAACACATATACATCAAGGACACATCTCAGCATGCCTTTACCTTGGGAATGGGCTAGGCAGTGTCTAGGGGTTAAGGATACTGACCAATATCTGCTGGACAATGAAGATTCATTGTCCTGAGGCACAAGCATCAGGAAAATGCTAGTTTTGTAGAGATTTCAATGATAAGTTGCACCAAATAAGAGGAGTTTACCTTGGGGAGGGAACATCTACCTAGCAACAGAAATTTGGGTCTTGAAGTTGCAGGAGTATACAGGTATTTGGAGAAGACAAATAGAAGGAGTATAAAAGGGCTTGTAGAATCAGTACTTAGAAGAACAGATCTCGCCCAGGTTCACCCCTGTCTTTTGTTTTGCTCTACACATTTTATAGAATAACAGAATAGAACTCTATGTGAACTTGAACGGAACAGGACTTTGGTTGAAACACTATGGATTTTGGACTTGAACTCTTGGTTTTTCATCTCACACTGTTATATCTGTTGATAGGGTGTGTACCAAAACATGCATGAAAACACCAGTTTTTATTTCATTTTGAACCTATTAGTGGGCAGAAGTGAGGCATTATATTATGGGTGTACACCCTCCCTGGGGTGGTAGGCTACACTATTGATGACCGAAACTTAGTGTAACAAATCAACTATGAAGGATTGAGTAGACTTGACAAGGCAGCCCAAAAGGCTGTTACGTCCTGACTATGATATTTTACACTGAGCTATAGACGGTGGCGGTAAACCATTATCTTATGCGCTAGAGGTGAAACATCAGGGAACTACTCAGAATTATTGACTTGCTGCATCAACGGCCTCTGAATAGTCTGATGACTATTAAAACAAGATATACAAAGTCAGAATTGGTACAACCACATTAGGGCCGGCAGAGATATCGTGTTGCTTGATTTGGGTAGAAAACCAACTAATTAGATTGGGATGAAGACATGTTACTGAGTTAACCATCACTGTGGTTACTCAGGCAGATCTGACCATTAGAAAGATGTGAGCCTCACATCAAGGATGACTAAAGATTGACACTACAGAATAGTGCCGCGCTATATTGCACTGGTCACTATACTAGTCTGTCAGTATAGTGCCACTAGATATTGTTAATCCACTTGATATTTACTATGAGTTCCACTGACCTTGTGAAGTGCGGGACTGATACAGAAGTTGAATAGGACTTGACTAAGACTGACTTGATCAGTCAGAAAGATGGAAACCAAGACAACTAAGCACACCTTATGGTGTGCTAGAGAAATACATGTGGACTAGCCCCGGTAGCAGGTTATAATACCCATGGTTGAGAATGCCTTCTACGCCATTGGCCATTCATTACTTGGGCTCCCACCCTTTACTGTTCCTATTCATTCCGTCTATCTCCTTTACTTCTCTCTAAAATGTATAAAAGCTAGCTGTGTACTCTGTATTAGCCCCCCAGATATACAGACAATATAGTAGACATTGATATAAAAACCCCATTCAACCTATACCAACCTGTCTCCTGTAGCAGCGCTTTAGGCCTCCAGGACTAAAGACTTGTTGTCAAATAGAAGTGAAACTGCTGCCTTCAGTGTAACTGTCTGCACCCTAGCCCAGCCCCCACCTTCTGTGTAACTGCCCCCATTTCGTTGATACCGCTGCCATTCGTGCAGGATTGGTTGATATTGAAGCAGTGTCTGTCTGTTGATAGTCTGTCCTACCTTCTGCTTCTTGGCTAGTTGCCAGTAGTGTTAGGTTCTGCCACTCACAAAGAAACTGAAGACTTGAACAGTCTAAGGTTTAACTTGAGTCTTGATATCCTGTTGGCGTGAAGTCCCTGCTACCCCAGCATAACCGTGCTTAAACCGCATAGTTGCTATTGAAACAAAAGCCTTATTCCAACCTTGTACACCCTCTTGATGGGTGATACGTACCCTACTTCCCCAAACACACACATATGAGTATTAGGATTAGGATTTGTGATTTGTTTTGGTTTTGGTTGGTTTGAGTAGAGTGACTAGTTCGCTTTTCTCACTAGTCAATCCATTAGGAGCCATTAGCTCCAGGCATTAGAAAGGATATTTCCCTTTGTACTCGGAGACATGGCTTTGGAAGATGAATCAGCTAGAACCCCTAGACCTCATCCTCCTAAACCTCGCTTGACTAAGAACAGTCAATGAGCCGCTTCAACTCCTACACTACAAAGTGACTTGCCCTCTTCTTTACGAGTAGCTCTTGCAAAAGAACTAACCGCCTTACAAGACCGTGATACTGCTCGAACCTTTAGGTTAAATCGTTCAGTTTCTGTGTCTGAGATGTCGAGCCATATTACTCCATCCCCTTTGTTGGAACTGCAAGGTACAACCACTGCTACACTGAGCGAAGCAGCCTCAACCAGATATTACTACAAACACCTTACCCACTTCTACCTCTACTACTATGTCTGCTACAGACAAGAAGAAGATTCCTGAGTTCTATGAGAAGAACACGCCCCATTTCAATGATGATGAACCAGAGGAGCTGCTCCTTTTCTTGGAGAGTGTTGAATGAATGATGGAAATCTCTGGCACCCCAGCCGATGAAAAGAATGCCTTTGTTACTTGGTACTTGAACTATGAAACTAGGCTCCAGTGGGAGGACTTTGATTCCTTCAATTTGGCATACAAGGATTTCAAGAAAGAGATATTGGTAAACTACCCTTCTGCAGTTGATACTGAGTACAGTTCCCTTAAGAACTCAAGAAGATACTTAAGAAATATGATGATACAGATATTGGCCAGTCTGATCAGGACAAATTAATGCAGCTCACCCGGCGAATGCAGAAAGAGGCTAAAAAGTTGTTAGTCTCTAGTCAGATCACTGATGCTATCGCTATCACTCTGTTTCTTGAGAAACTAGAAGAAAGGTTCAGAGAACTAATCCTTGAAAACCTTGAATGGCATCCTCCTGCCTTAGCGGCTGGAGTGGTTCAAGATCCTGGAACAAGGACCTGGACTTTGAAAGAAGTCATTAACGAGGCTAAACAAATTGTTCAATGACACACTGTTAACTCTGAGTTCCTTGATAATGATTTACCTCGTGTTTCTGGTTCAACCGGACGTTCAATGACTACTAGAGTAGTCAAACATGAGGAGAAAGATACCGCTAGCACTATCAAGTCAATGGTAGTAAACATGATGAGCGAAATGGAAGACAGGACCTTCAAGAAAGTGTCCTTGATGCATGAGGAAACTCAGAAAAAGATGAATGAGCTTGATTCATTTTATAAGTCCTTACCTGGTCGACTCCCTGGCGCTCCTGATTCACAAATTATGCCGCCCATCAAGTAAGATTTCGGCCTCTGACTCAGACCGACTTGTGTTACTATTGTGCGGACACAGGCCATCAAATTGACACCTGCCCCTATTGACAAGCTCACATTGCTTCTGGCCTCTTGAAAGTTGTAGGTAACAGGGACTGCTACGCCGATGGTCACCCCTGCTATGCTATTGGCAACAAATCTAGGCGACAGATAATAGAGGAGGCTAGTGGCAAAACTGGAGCAGCACAGTCTAACATTCAGAATATGTTCAACCAAACTGCTCCCAGGCTTGTACTCTGCTCTAAACAAAAATCGCACCGCTGGAAATGGCCATGAAAACTACAACTACTATGATGAATCTGAATACAATATTCGGAACGATGAGATTCAGACTCTGATGGTTGAGAATCAAACTCTTAGGCGAAACCAGGCTCAACGCTCTGGTCAGTCCGCTCAATTTGTCCATGGACAGAGTGTTCAACCACTCCAACTGGCCCCTACGTTGGCTAGTCAAACAGATCTCATTTCTACGATGTTGGCTCAGACGTCTCTAAATTGAACACTCTAGACCAATTCACCGTGACTAGAGCTAATCCCGCCCGAACCGGGAGCAGCTCTAAGTCTGACGAAGCAGATTTCTAGAGGGTTCAAGGAAGGAGGCTAAGGAACGAAATAACCTTAACACGGCAAAGCCTCCTAAGGACCTTTCATCTAAAAACCATAACGAAACTGAAAGACCGGTCGCGGTGATAAGCACAGGATTTGTCCACCCATGAAATCTTCGCTTTTTAGTGTTTTCATGACAAGACATGTGCCGGGCTACACTACCAGAAGCGTCAGTACTGAGGTTCCCAAGTAGCTGGCAGGGCAGGAACCATTGAGTAATGGATGGGAACAGGGAGGAACACTCTGGAACCATTGGCATGTGCTCGCTCCGAAACCTGTAGGAGATATATAGCCCACAAAACAAGTGGAGCGTGAAGTCTACTCTATTTCCGTTCACAGAACTAGACGGGGACAGACTGGAATCCTGTTGTGGTGTGTTGGACATGTACATGGGACGTGTAACGCGTTCTGATCAGATGATCACTGGAAGGGGCTGGGAACATCACATCTTGATGGTTCCACGCTGTCCCGGGCATTCCAGATAAGGGATGGTCACTAAGTGAGGGTCTGATCACTTGGACCTACACTCGTCGGCTCCTGGATCAAGTACCCATACTGGGAAGTACTTTGAATGCGGTATCCCTGAAGAGCTATGGACTGGGAGCTTCTGTTCCAGACGTTCTGGTAGATGGGAAGGCACGGACATTGGGAGGAACAGTATATACAGTCAGGGATCAACATAGGGGATCAGTTGTGATGGGTCGGGCACAGTCTGACCGATCATACATGTGCACAGGATCGCACCAGGATGGCATGCTTGACATGGGCAGCCAATGGAAGGACTCAGATACCCATTCCTATGACAGATACATGGAAGTCGGACGGATAAACAGACTATTTTACTCATACTTACTTATTCTCAGATGTTTCCATGTGTTTCAGGGCTTTGTATTTAGTAGCAGGGGCATCTTGGGCGGCTTCATGGAATCACCCCATGGCTAGTAGGTGGAAACACTTGCAAATTGGGCAGATACCGGGGAGTTTGAACAAGGTGTCTCTTAGAATTCATCTTGGCTTGGAATCTTTATTTGTTATCAGTATCTTTGAGATCCGACTTGCTGCTTGTCTGGAATAGTCTGAAAGTGACTGGAACTGTTGGAATTGTGCTGAGTATGCACTTGGTTGTTTGGGTTGTGTTGTAAAGATCTTGGGATCGGAACCCACTACTGTTAAAGAGCTTGGGATCAGAACTCACCACTGTCTGAAGTGCTTGGGATCGGAACCCACTACTGTCTGTTACTGTTTACGCTTGAATCGGCATCCCCCTCGCTTTGGAGAACCCAGCAACTTGTTCTCGTTTGTTTTCTCATAGCTGCGAAGCTTTACATCACTGCGCTACTGTGCTTCCTGTTTGTTCGGGTCTATTCTCGTTCAATCAGATCTAGCCCGAACACTTGCACAGCAAGGGTTCTATTCGCATCGACACTCTTGTTGTGTTCCACTAGCTTTCCTGTCTGTTCCGGTTTCATTCCGGTTCACTCAGAACAAGGCTCAAGTACTTGGACTTCATTCCAAGGACTTCTACAAACGACACAATGCTCTCTCCTTGTTTCTGAGGTCTATTCCATTCCCTGCAACCTTTATAAGGCCCTGTACCAGGGTCTGATACTCGTCTGTGCACTTCTTGAGCACTTCCATTCTGTTCCAACGCACTTCTGTGTGTAGGTTTGGTTTTGGTTGGTGTTTTCTTGATAGGTTCAGAGCACATCAATCAGCAGGGAAGCCTAAGGGTTTCTCTAGACGGCAAAGAAATAGAAAAGATGACACTGCCTTAGACATGGCTTCTGAGGTGGGGGATGAAACTGAAGAGGCACCACCTTTACCTTATACAAGGGTACCACCCGTTCAGTTCGCGAAAAGGCCAGCAGATTCTGGACCAAGCCAACCTAAGGCTGGTCTGTCTGCTATGGCTAAAGAAAAGAACTATGAGGTTAGAACACCAGTTGAAAGTAATCTCACAGACAACGCTGCAGACTTAGCAGCTGAAATCTTTGATAACATAGAAATTGGTTATACCACTCAACCGATTGTTCAGTATGAGTCTGAAACTGTTGAGACAGGCTAGGAGCATGCTTTCGAAGAGGAGGGTTACTCCTAAAGTTAGAGAAGCCTTACAACAGGCATTGAATGATATGAAGTTGAATCACCATTCAACTTCAGGCAACGGTCTAGTTGAACCTATCCCTGGAATAGCGGTAGACTCGACACCAGTGTATTTGAAGGACTTACCCTTCATGCTGCAGACTAGGATAACAGATAAAGCAGACTTGACTGGCAATGCCAAATTGCAGCACTCATTTTGGTGTGTCTCTCCCTGTGGTCTAACTTATTGGAGCTTCCGTGACCAGTGACTTGACTAGCAATACCAAATTGCAGCACTCATTTGGCATGTCTCTCCCTGTGGTCTAAGTCATTGGAGCTTCGGGTCACTATCCGCCACTACACTAAGCTTGTACTTGTCATCTCTCTGCCCCATTTCTGGTTAGCACACTCAAGAATACAGCAATACAGCCAAAAATGATGAGTTGTTGGGTGGTCCATCACCTCGTTGCCTTGTTTCCATATTGTGTAGTGCAATATCCCACAGTGTGAGCTGCATTCACCACCTGCTCTCCCTGCTCAGCTCTGAAGCACCAAAAATATATTTAAGAGCACAGTCTTGTAGCAAACCACTATGGCTGGCACACAAAAAAAGCGCCACATCAGCCCCTAAGCCAGCCTTGTCTGATGCCTCTCTGCGCTCGCCACCTCTGCTGTCTCCCGCATCTCTGACACTTTTGTTCGCACTGACAAGTGTGCTGTCAAGCTCACCGAGAAAGCCGCTGCCATGAAAAAGCGAGTTTGTATAATTATTGAGGGGTATGAGGAGTAAAGTATAGACCCGTACCCCTGTAGGGGGTGGGGTATAGAGGGGTACAGGTCCGGGTCCACTTGAGGTAGACCTGTTGGTGACCTGTGCACATCCTTACAGCACTTTGCGGAACATAAGGCGCGGCCTGTTTTTTTCTATTTTCAACAGTTTTGACTAGAACAGCTGCCACGGGCTGAGTTTTTATCGGATTTCCCTGGGATTATGCGCGTTCAAATCACATTGAAAATCCGCAGAGGATGAAATACCGGCTTTTTGATGTAACTACGTAATAGAATATCTTCAGAAATATCATGGTTTTCACTAGGACAGCTGTAGCACAATGAATAATGGTCCGATTGACCTAGTCTTTGGATATGTCGTGTATCTAAACCATTTCTAGGGGACCATGAGGTCTAAAGATATGGGTTATACCCCAATTTCAATCCAGAGCTCTACTTCTCACAGGACATGAATATTGCCCTCACTAAACTGAGCGCAAAATCACGTTGGGTAAGGATATTGCTTATGGTGGTGGGCCATCCTCTAGTAACATCCCAGATACATAACATATTCAAGAATTAACTCGATCAGACCATTATTCATTGGGCTACAGCTGTCCTAGTCAAAACCATGATATTTCTGAAGAAATTCTATTACGTAGTTACATCGAAAAAGCCGGTATTTCATCCTCTGCGGATTTTCAATGCGATTTCAACGCGCCTATTCCCAAGGAAATCCGATCAAAACTCAGCCCGTGGTGGCCGTTCTAGTCAAAAACTGTCGAAAATATAATAAAACAGGCCGCGCCTTATGTTCCGCAAAGTGCTGTAACCTCACTCATCCAATACTCAACCTCTTTGAAATCTGGTGGTTACACTGGAATTGCTTGGGTGTCATTCTACCCAGATCCTCATCAGACCCTCAGCTCGATGCAGACAGATGTGAGCATGGCAATTGACATGCAATTGGCTCAGAAGGCTGTCAGCAACGGCCTCTGGGTCAGATAAACAGCAAGTAAGCTGGTGAGAACCCCAACCAGGATAAACCCAATAGACGCTAGTACTGTAGCATTTCATTCAATTCGAACAGGCTGTGACCCATGACCTGAAAATTCGAACTTTAGTTTTTGTATATCGGCCAGGTGGACTGTGACCCAAAAAAAAGTTTATATATTGGCCGAGAATGCGTGGGAGGGAGCCTCTCAAAAAGTCTTGAAACCACCTACTTTGAGTGTAGGGATGGGCCGGAGAAGCTATGGCTACCTCCCAACAACCTACCGGTGTCCAGCCTCATCAAATTTCAAACTGCCGCCACAGCGCAAATCCACCGTCTTCATAGATCCCACCGACTATCTCTCCGAGCTCCCTCTGACCATTACCACCTTCAATGTGAGGGAAATACCAATCCCACCTTCAGTTGTTGTCAAAGCCCTCGGCCGCGCGATTCTTCTCGACCCTGATATCAAGTCCATCGTCCTCGTGTATTCACCAGCACATCGCGGAAAAGACGACTGCTATCCATTGTGGCTGGCTACAATCTGGTTGTCAATGGAGCACGTGCGTAAGGCCAGAACTCTGTGGTATACCATGGTAGAACAGGTAAACGAGATGGTTGAGAAATTGACGATGAGTGAAGCTGCAGCTGTGCGTGCCAAGGCCACAATAGGGGCCCTCGAGAACCTTCCATGGGACGGAGAAATCCATGGTTTCAAGGCAGGAGGTTCTGTCGACGACCTCACACTCTGGTTCACCACAGACTGGTTGAGGACCGACCACAAGGACCAAATGCTTGAGCTCCTCGCATCAGACCTCGGCACCACTGATGGGAGCACTAGCTGCATTGAGCCGACACACTTTGTGTGCATCCTTGCTCAAGCATACTCCGATCCTGACAGATCCTGACAATTATTGTATGGTGTGCTGAAACGGCATAACATAAATGCGCGGCATCTAGGGCTAATTTTGCGATTTCCTATGACCAGTATTTATACAACGGGAAGCAACTAGCACTTCTGTTGTTACTAGCATACCAGCTAGTACGCAGACCACTTGTTAGGTGATATAAAGGAGAGTCAGAGCGAGCCCTAACTGCTGACTGTAGCACGAGGCTGCGCTAGTGTGACACGCTAGCTGCTAGCTGAGGGTACAAACAACCAAGGATTAAAACACTGCCTATACATTCATGAGACATGACCTAGGAGACTCTAGTAGTCCAGAGATGACTTGGGACGGAGCTAGCGAGGGTCTAGCAGACGGATATCTACGATGGACGTACAGCTAGGGAGCTACGCCTTGAGCTAGGAAGCTCGGTGCGGTAACTGGTGGTACTATCTAATCTCTAGATAAGCGACTAGACGGCGCTAGGTGGAATAACCCTACTAGTGATCGGCTAGGGCTTTGACAAAGACATACCACGACATACGAGATGAGGCAGCACACGGCTAGTGCCCGATCTGGGCAGCTAGGGCGAAGGGGAATAGCCAGTCGGCTATTGGAACGGAGCTAGGGATGATCATACAGCCTGTACCGATGACCGGAGGGCGGATCGATGTTCTGATCAATGAGCTATGACCATTTGATGTTGGTCGCAACACTGCGTCGCCTAGATGTAATAGATTGACGCTCTGACGGAGTAGAGATGACCTAGATCACTGGCTACATTGCCAGTTGATCCAGAAGGGGTACTCAGCATAGACGGAGGGCTGAGGATCCATTGATATACCCACGGTTGAACACTAGCCGGTCAGCGAGGCTGACCTGGCGTATACCAAACCAGTCCCAAAACCAAATGGCAGTCGTCTCATTGGCTGACCGTATTTCTTATCATCTAATATTGCTTATTGTATTATTCAGCTCGCTTTCACATGTAACTCACACCTAGTAGTATAAAAGGGAGCGCAGGACAGACTAGGGTCTAAGAACATTACGCCCCAGACTTTGGACGAAGCTGGTGCTAGTGGACTCAGGCTGCTAGTGGAGGTTGATACGGAACTTCACTTGTAGTAGTCTTTATATTGGAATCAGTAAACTGTGGACTCTGGAAACATCGAGTGACTAAGTTGAGGATTTCGTGTTGTTGGTCCTAGACCTCCACATATAAAACAAGGGTGTTCTCTTTGAGACCCAACTGCAGTTTGCGCTAGTGACTTTGCCTTCACCCCGACACGACGGAAGCTCTGTCGTAGTGTGTTGGATCGCTTGCTAGGTGGATTGTGTGTTGACTTGAGCCCACTAAGAAGAAGACGGACTAGGTGCCCCCACCTCTAGTTTGGCTATAACTTGTCAGTTACTTCACCTTCACCCCGATATAGACGGAAGCTCTGTCGTAGTGTGTTGGGTCGCTAGCTGGACACTTGTAGTGAACTAGTGCCGATAAAAGCGGAAAGGTTCCTGTTCTTGGTTAAGGAATAGGTTGGCGGTCAAGGAGAGTCTTGCCATTTGAGGATTGAAGTCCATTTGTTGTTAGCCTCAGTAGTCTTCGGGGCTGCCCTTAGCGAGGATTTTCACAAACCTACATACTCTGCCCTGGTGTTCTCGACCTAGTGGTCCAGCCATCTTGTATCCACCCCATATAAACACACCCCGAACCATCCCTAGGTTCCTAGCAGTGTTGTTGTTGGCGGTTGCATATTGCTAGTACGTTGTAGAGTGTGTTGTTGGAAGCCTATAAATCAATCTTGTGTTTGTTCAGACCTGCTGGTCGCATACTACGGCCCGGACCCGAACTCACAAAGAGAAGCGCTTAGATCTTTGGAGGTAGATTGGTTGTGGTTGGTTGTTTTGGGTGTTTGTTCGCAATACCTATCAATTAGCTATTCCTAGTCATATAAGAAGTGCACCGTTTCAGCGCCACTTTGGGTGGCTTCGACGGCTCGGGACATCATTTGTGATGAATGATCACACCCATTTAGGCACGATTGTGAACAAGGATGAGAACCATTGGGTCGCTCTCGGCATTGACTGTGAGAAATAAGTCATATGCTATGGGGATGGATTTTGAGGGAAGCCATCATCGAGCTTGCACAAACATCTTAATTGGTGGTTATTTGAGCATCGGTGTGGCATTTAAATGGACCAACATACCAGTGGCAAAACAAAATCCCCCACTCATGCGGAATCCTTGGCTATTTTGGCCTGGCGCACTGGTTTGATAGCACACACTTTGCACTGCCCAAATGTACATCTGCATCCATCGCCGACAAATGAATCAAGATGTTCTTGTGGATCGTTGAATGCCACAATAAAAAGGTGTGTTGTTGACTTACTGTTACAACCGTGCACTTTCCGATCCTTTCCGGTTCCTTTCCGGCCGTTTCCGGCCTTTCCGGTTACAGCCTGCTTACGGCCGTTACATCCTATCCAACTTTCCTGTTGCGTCCGGCTAGTTCCGTTGATGCACAACCCTTGGGGTTTTCGCAATGAAGGTCTTCTGAGCGTTCCCCAAATCAAACATATGACTTATGCAACTATGCTTCTCTCTTATTGTTCTTATCGTCTTTCGCTGTACTTATTGTCTTTCACATACTTCTTTCCGCATTAGACTTATCTCCGTATTTAGTATAAATACGTATTATGTTCTACTGTATCTTTAGTTGAAAATTAATGTGCTTTGCCTCTGCATTGCTCCGTGGTCTGACTTCTGCTTCCTTCGTTGTCGAGCCAAGTTAGTTGGTGTACCCGATCTCCTACGTGGTATCACTTACGGCCCTATCTGTCTTTCTGGCCTTTACGTCTTTCCGGTCTTCCGTCCTTCCGGCCTTTTCTGACACGGATATAACACTTACCCATATTACTATATTGCTGTAGCTAATGTTCCTAAGGCAGGAAACTTTGCGAGCGATGTGTGGGACTACGAGTTCACCTTTGCGCACTCACTCGGGCTTGGCTGAGAAACTGGTGTAAGCGGTAGGGATGAGGACGATGGGGAGACTAAAGAAAAAGATGCAGGCCACTCACCGACAGGTTCCGAGTACTCTGTGCATGACAACAACCCTGAGTCCGAGCCACCCTCAGCGCCGCTGTCACCGTCACCACGTCGAATTTGCCCACTTCCTTCCCATGCTCATTCCCCACTCCTGGCCTCGTCTTCCCCCACCTCTGATCGCCCCCATTTTTCCGAAGACAATTTCCTGCTCCACATCCCTCTGGATGGTTCGTGGCCGATGACACCAACTGCACTGAAGCGGACTCACTCAGAGCGAGCCTCTGACACACCGCATGCGAGCCCTGTGAAGAAAAAACTGAGAACATACGTGAATCCGGAAGTATATGTAAGTATATGAGAGACTCAATATATTTTGTATACTCTCGTATACTTCCAGATACTCTCAGAGACTCCGTATACTTTGCGAGCTGTGTATACACCGTAGACTCTCGTATACCTGGTAGACTGGCGGTAACAGGCGTAACATTCCCAGTAACATTTTGATCCGCCGTGATCGTAACATCCGGCTTGCATCCGGCTTTCCTCCCGCCTCCATCCCGCCTCACCAGTGCTGAGCCTCCTCGCCCCCGCCTAGCGCCAAACCCCCGAATAATGGCAGCTATGTATGTATACTGCCCCACTTGCTCCTCACAGATCCCCGCGCGGCTCGAATGTCAAGGAACAATCGTCGCCGCCCACCGCGGGCTTTACTTCCAGCGGGTAATGTCTCCATCTTCGCCGGCTGCGGGCGCTTCAAACACGCTGACAACAATCTTTTAGTGCCCTAGATGCCAGTATTTTCAATGGGTCGACCCACCCTCAGTGCAAGAACCAAAGGGCGACGCCTTCCCTCGCGATCCCACCATTCGATCGCCATCACCGGCGAGCCCCCAAATCGACCCGTCCCTCTTTTCTGAGCCAACAGAGCAACTTCCAGCGTACAGCGATAGTCTTGTCGACGCTGCCCCCGCCGGACCGAGTCCTTCCCTTCCGAGTACGACAGCAAAGCGAATGTGCAACCGCTGCTCCCAACGTCAGGCCACAGCGAAGAACTGCTCGTATTCCTTCTGTAAACAGTGCTGTCAAGCAAACAACAAGGGCTGTGCCTACGCCCCTCACCGCGTCTCAACTCCTACAAATGCTGCCAACGGCAATCCCTCTGCCCTCTCGCGTCCGCCAGCTGTCGTCCCTCTACCTAGCATATCTTCGACACCCACCACCTCTACCTCAGCTTCAACGCTCGCGCTCGACGGCCCTGTCACCCCGACGTCGACTTTACCCCCCAAGATCTACAGTAAGCCGATGGACCCAGCGTGGGAGGCCCAGTATAAAGCGGGGCTTGCGGTACAGCAGAGAAAGAAGGAGGAGGAGGAAGGGAAGCGTGCAGAGGCCCGAAGATTACAGAACGAGGTCCAAATCTGTTTCTTCTCTCAGGTGCGCCCGTGTTCCCCCTTTTCTGTCATCCGTCTCAGCCCATTAACTTGTTTTCAAGGACGATGAAGACCCGGACCTTCTGCGCGAGCAAGACCTCCCTTCCCTACCGTATTTCAATTTGTCGAAGTCTCTCACCCTCCTCCACAAAATGAAGCTCACTGCCGACGACGAGATTGGCCTGTACGATTTCGCCATGGGCCTATGGAGACGCGAGGATGTGGACACGACCTTCCGCATTGTTCCGGGACAGGCTCTACTTGTACGGCGTGCTGGCGTCGTTCGCTGCGCTTCATTCGATCGGATTCTGGCCGCACATGCCCCAGCCCGCAAATCTGGCAAGTTGGCCGGCATCCCCTCATCAAAACGTCGTGAGCATGAGCGCGACCCTTCCAATCGTATTCTCCAAGCGCCACGTACAACTGGGAGAGACCCCCGCCATTCACGCAGCCCTAGTCCCACGCTCAGTGTCGCCTCGTCATCGCCGTTTCCTTCTGTCCAAACTCTTGTAGCTCACACACTGGTCGATCTCACGCACTCCCCGCCTTCATCGCCGTCTTCCCCTCGATCTCGCTCGCGATCCCCGAGTGTGGAGGTAGTCATCAAACCGGAGCCGATGGTGGACAGCATTTTTATCAAACCCGAGCCAATGATAGGCGGGATCGATACTGGCGATTCGCTCTGGGCACGCGGCCGTGTTCTGGTACCCACGGGATTTGGAAGTTGGCCGGCGGGGATCTATGCTCGTGACATGGCATGGGCGTTTGCCAAGATCTCCATCGGACGCAAGGCTGGTAGCGATGTCGAGTCCCGTTTCCGGTCTGTCTTTCCGGGCGTGGAATACGTCAAGCCCACATACCAGCGGCAGCTCCAGCACTGGCGCGCCTCCACACAAGCCGAACGCGACACCGCATCGAACATGCCCCGCGACTCCACCGGTCTATGGAACACCTGGCGGCAAGCGTCATCTGGTCAGCAGAAGTTTGATGAGAAGCAGGGTTCGAAAGGGAAAGGCTCCAAAAGACGGTGAAGCCAATTTATTTTGGCTTCGTTTACTTCCACGTCCTTCTAGTTCAAGTTGGTAATACCTGTGATGATTTGTATTAAACCTTGTCGCCTGTAGTATTTCAAATACATTTGTACATTCTATCAAATCTACAGTCCATTATAAGATAAGTTTGGACGAATATTCGGGCAGGACCCATCGGCTTCGAGCTTTGTAATGGTCAGCCGATTCTTCCTCAGGATCATCTCATCCAAGAAAAAATTGAACTTCGTAGCACCCATCTCACGCAAAATGGCATGGAACCCACCAAGCCAAACGTTGGTCTGCTCCGCAATCGATGAGTTGAAGTACCACCCCGTGCCGTCTGCACCAATGAGCTCGGGGAATTGCAGTGGGCTGCAATGGTACGAGCATTCGACACCCTCTTTCTTGTGCTTGCATTGCCAATGAAAGACATCAACCGGAAAGCCCACCGTCTCGATGAGCGGGTCATTGATGCGTGCGAGGTGCTTGTACAACGTGCAGTTCTTGTCGTAAAAGACAATGTCTGGCATGGACCCTTCAGTGCGGAAGACCTTGCGAAGCATGTCCTAAACCAGGTAATTGAGATGACGTGCGGGAAAGACAGAGAAACTGTTTCTTACCACTGTCTGTGTCACGGTTTCAGAGCCAAAGAAGGTTGCGCGTGCGACAATAACTCCACACGGACGAACAATAATCTGTTCATTATGGGTCTTGCGGCGGCCAAACAGCGCGCGTATTTTCCGATTTCCAGACGGGTCTTTGGATGCGGGACAGGCTGGGTCTGTTGTGTTGGCTGGCACATCAAGCTCCTCGATTTCCTCGGCGGTGGTTTCAGCGGCAAAGGCGTTCTCCGGATTTGCGACACCGGGGCGTGCCACATTTGTCCGAAGCTGAAACATTGCCTTATCGCGCTTCTTGTGGTTCATCTCGAGGAGGCGATGGTTGGAATCTGAACAAGTCTTGAAACCTTGGTCAAACTCTGCGGGAGTCTCACAACCTTCAACCGCGCAAACTTTATCTCGAAGGGGGGCATGATGCGGACAAAAACGGTGTCGATTGAGCGCCAGCGGAATCGGACAGTGAAGAACACCGCAGCACGGATGACCAATGGTGACACCGTCGATGACAACAACATGAATTTTCCCTACAGCAATTGAGAGACAGGTGAAAATAATTCAAGGACAGACATACTGATCTTGCCGTCTGTTTCCCACACGCGCAGACACTTGTTACAATAGTGTCCCCATTCAGGCTGTCCGCAAAGCTGGATGCGTGTGTTGCGCTCCTCCGATGCAGCTGTAAATCGATCTCGCTGGTCTCCAGTATGCGGAACTTGGAGTGTTGCTGTCCTCGCTTCATGGTCTTCAAGCAGAGACAAGATGATTATGCCATCCCATACATGCTCGGGGCGTAGCTTGAAACTGGTCTCCATCCAGTCCGGATGATCGGGAAAGTTCTCGGGCTGGGAAAGACTAGCGTCATAGACCCGCGCGCCGTTGGTGGCTGAAGTCCACGAGATGAGCATTAAATTTAGGAAGAGCTTGAGGACGGTTTTGTCGACATATTGATGCTCGCCAACCTGGATTGCATCGGGTATCTTGTCGTAGTATGTGCGAATTCCATTGCGAACGACATAATTTGGATAGTATCGAGCATGGCATTCTTCAGGCGTCGTTGAGATTTACCGAAAGGGAATTTTAATGCTGCTTACCGGGACATGAGAGATGTGATGCAAATGTAGGGCAAGCACCGTCTGAGAGCGTATACAAGACGACCTTCGAAGCACCATCCTTGTCCCGAAGCATCTTTCTGTTGGAGCAGCGCGGAGAAGTGCAGTAACGTGTTGGTGGGAAAAGCATGTGCGCTGCTGGGAAAAACTGTTATAGCGGGACATTGAATACTGAAAGACAGTGCTAACAGAGCAGATGATCAAGCCCAAAGTTCTTGAATGCCTCAGCGTCGGTTCCTGTGGTTCTGCCGTTCTCGTTGTATGTCCATACAAGATTGCCGAATGCGTTCCAGCAGCCGTCAATGTACTCGTTTTGAATGTCGATGGCGCTGCCAAGAAAAGTGCGGATGCCCGCCGGGATCTCATCTGGAGGTTGTGACGCATCGTGGGATGGGGGCTGGGCGGTGAGGATGGCATCTTTCAGCCGAGCAGCTAAGCGGACAAATTTCATGCCCTTTTGCATGCCAATACTGTCGCAAAGGCCGGGGACAGTACTCAGCTGTGCGTGTATTTCATTGAACGTGTCCATAGCTCGAGATTACAAGGGGGACGGAGATACGCGTAGCGTCGCGTCAAAGAAAAGTCGTACGTTAATTGACGCGACGCGCCGAGTACTTACCTCCGATCATAATACCGCCAAACACGTAGCGTGACATTCTCAAGTCTCGCAGAGTATACGCAGAGTATACAGAGTATATTGAAGGCATGGATTTTTTCAGAGAACTTGAGTATACGACCGGTTTGCCGAAATTATACGGGAGTATACGTAAGTATACCAGGTGTAAGGAATATCTGTAAGTATACCGTCATTTTGTATACTTCCGGGCTCACGTTCTTTCTGAAAAAACTAAAGGAGAAGGTTAAAAGTGCGACGAGTCAGGCACTGGACCTTATTAAGAAGGGCTCATCATCGAAAATACCTGCACTGTTTCGAATGGTGGGGTGGTTGAAGCCAAAGGTCTTGACTCAGGAGGAGAAGGAGGATGTTTTCATTGCAGAGGCAGATGAACGGCGCGATATGGCGGAGGTGAGGGCAAAGAAGGAGCGGCATGAAAAGCAGGAGAAGGAAGCGAAGCAGAAGGAGTTGCAGAATGAGAGACAGCAACGTCATCGTGCCCTCAAGTGAGTGGCCATGGAGGCAGAAAATCCTGGAGGTAGAAAATACCACGAATATATATTCGCAAATATGAATATTCACCAAAACCTCAAAACTGATATTCACATTCATACAAATATTGATGGCAAATATTTGTTGCTTAGTCAGCAATATTCACGAATATTCATGAATATGAATACCAGCAAATACATTGAGAATTTGGGGGTTTTAGCAGCCACCAATGAGTTGCTGAGAGCACTTTTATGCTATCTTGCCAGTTTAAACATTGTCAAAGACTCATATAAGCCCTTGGCTTGCATGTTCAACCATTTGATTGACCATCACACTTGCCGTGTTCAACCTGTCAAGCAGTTGTCAAAGTAAAGATGCCTCTAAAGTGGTTGGTTTGCATATGAATTACAGATCTAGTTGGTGTAAATGAAGTATGTTCTGGTTCCAGAGAGGAGATGTGTTAAACAGACCCAAATTTACCATGCTTGATTGAAACTTTGGCTGTGTATTACAGCTGCAAATATTCGTGAATATCAACTTTCCTGAAAACTGATAATCACATTCGCGTGAATAGCACAGCCACAGCCATTCATGAATATGAGTATTTGTTATTCGCGAATGTATACTCGCGAATATTCGCAATATCTGGTATTCGTGGTATTCTCTACCTGGAGGAAAGAAGTGCTGTAAGGTCAGGAGAACCATAATTGTAAATTCCAGACTCCACTCACCACTTTCAGGTCGATCTCAAGCACCGGGAAACAGCGTCACAAAGTGAGGTTGCTGATGCATCTCGTCCAGCCCGCTGAAATGGTGCACTTGATATACGACTAGAAATAGCTTAGATTCGGGCTTGCACAAAACAACCACAAAACCACCACTACAACAATCTATTCCTCCAAAGATGTAAGTGCTTCTCTTTGTGAGTTCGGGTCCGGGCCGTAGTATGCGACCAGCGGGTTTGGAACAAACACAATTTGACTGCTAGACTTCAACAAAGCCGTTCAACAACACGCTAGCACTACACAGCTGCCAACAACAATACCGCTAGCACCTGGGATGGGCAGGGGTTTATGAGTTGCATACAAGGTAGCTGGATCGCTAGATCGAGGGCACCAGGAAGAGTATATAGGTTTGTGAAAATCCTCGCAATGGGGTACCCAAAGACTATTGAGGCTAACAACAAGGGGACTTCAATCCTCAAGCAACAAGGCAGTCCTTAAGCTGCCGACCTATTCCTTAACCAAGAACAGGAACATTTCCACTTTGTATTGGCAATAGACACTATAAGTGTCCAGCTAGCGACCCAACACACTACGACAGCGCTTCCGTCAATATCGGGGTGAAGGCAAAGTAACTGACAAGTTACAGTCGGTCTAGAGGTGGGGGCACCTAGTCTGTCTTCTTCTTAGTGGGCTCGAGTCCACACACAATCACCTAGCAGGCGATCCAACACACTACGATAATATCGGGGTGAAGGCAAAGCTGCTAGCACAACTGCTAGCCGGTTCTCGAAGAGAACACCCTTGGTTTTATACGTGAAGACTCCTCGAGTCAACAACAGGAACCTCGACTTAAGATCTTGGCGTGTCCAGTCAACAGTATCCGGGGCGTGGATACAACCCGTAGTACGATGTGAAGGAAGCAGGGCAGGGTGGAGACAATGCCTATGTCAAGCCAAGGTAGAAGCCTGAGATTAGACGAGGTAAAATCTACTGTACATGGAGATTCTACCGTGCTTATATAGGCTTCTAATAAATTAAAGCGATCGCGGTCAATCGCGATCAGTTCCTATACCGTAGCATTAAGGAGCATTAATGCTGATGCTCCTGTACTCCTCTGTGTTGGTTTCCATGGCGTCGGTGTACCTAGGAGACCCAACGTTCGGGTTTCCTAGCCCTAAGTGTCCTCGTATCCAGTGGTTCAAACCCTGATCGGGTTTGCAACTCCTGTACTTCGTGTATGCTTCCTTGTCATATGTGGTGCGTCTGGGGACTAGGATCTGCCTGTATGGGTTCCTAGTCCCTAACATCTTCTGTATCCCGTGGCGCAGACTCCCCAAGTCTGCGGCTTTAGAATCTGAGGCCGGGTTTCAACCGTGAGAAGGTCATGTGGTGGCGTCATGAGAGTCCCGTGCCACTAGGACGCATCTGTATCCATACAGACGCGTCGCGCGAAAAAGTAGAACCCAGGCGATTCATGACACGTAACCACCATCATAGGATGGATCGAGACTGTTGGGGGCTTCTGTCAATGGAAACCCAGTGTCCTTGCACGCGTGCTGAAAGGCAATGTCCCGGGTCACAACAAAGGTGGCCGGTGCGGCATTCTGGTAAAGATAATTCAGTTTCTATTCAGAACTTCAGTTGAATTAATTAAATACAGGGACCTTATGCGGAGATCATGAAAGAGATCATCTCGCAGCTCTCTGACCTACGCGCTGCCAGCGCGTTGATAAGCCGTGAAACGGACCATGGGTGAAATAGCAAGGAATTTGCTGATTTCTACCTTAATCACGTAGTGCTGATAAGCCAGTAAATGGGCCATGGTTAGATACACGTCATTTTGCGTGTTTCTGATCAGACTTATTACTGTAACTGTTGTTTCTATATAACAGTACTGGTTCCTGGTAGCTGTTGGGCGAACCACAGAGAAACGGGTGGATGCTCTAAGGCATTAGAACATCCATTGGCAAGTCTCACCCTGAAAACTGTAGGGGAATGTGCAGCCAATTAACAAGTCAAGGAACTTCGTTTGACTTGTTTCCAACATCCATATAAACAATGGAAACGGGTCAAGGGAATGGGAGTTGGGCAATGTATTGTGTTGTTTTGAGACGTCTAGAAGTCGTGTTAGGTCACGAGTGGGAGTCGGGTACTGGGGTAGCCGGTTTCTATCAAATGCGGATACACCGAAACAGGTTATCGGCTATTTGAAGGTCCGGATCACAACTCCAGAAACGTTCACAGGCTCTTTTCCAAGAACCCTTTTTGGGAAGTTCCTCAGAAATGGGTATCTCCTGAAAGCTACAAAGGAGTACTATCAAGTTCTGCATTGGAAACAGAGGGGAGAGTTGAGCAGAAGGCAGAAACATGTTGAGCAAGTGCAGTGCTGATCTATCAGTGATCTGCACACCCTCTGAGTAATCCAGGGGTGTTGCTGACAGGTTTCTGCTATGTAATTGTCAAGGGAACATGGTGTGCTCGCTCTTGGGAACCAATGGGAGGCGATTCTCGGAAGAACAACCGACGGAAACACGGTTAAAGAGACGGATAAACGGACAATTGACTCACTGGGATTATGTTTTTGGGTTTGTAAGTGTGGTCTTGGCATCTGTATAAGTATCTGGAGGTGTTTCGACGATGGACACAGGATCCCCCCCACCGCTAGCAGCCGTTTCTGTATACGCTTGGGCACAATCTGACCAGTATCCACCTGCCAGGGTGTGATCTGGGCAGTATTGTTGTTCCACCATGCAGTAAGCTTGCACCTGGGTATGGATCTGTGTCCCTCAATCGAGCGCACTCTTATAGAGTAGCATTGTATTGAGATCTTCTTTGTTTCTGAATCATATATCGTTCTGGAAACGCACTTGGGCCTTGGCCTGGAATTGTTAGACTCTGTTGACTGTGTTGGATTCGGTTGGACTCTCTTGGATTCGGTTGAAGGGACTGGGAAACTTTGAGTCTATCCGACTATAAACTTTGAGTCTACTTGACTATAAACTTGTGTGGAAGCGGGGTTCAGAAAGTACCGGTTTGGGAAAGCTCTAGAAACGCGTCTGAGTGCGGGGTCTGGAAAGTACCTTCAGGGAAAGCTCTGGAAACGTATCTGGTGCGGGGTCTGGAAAATACCTTCGGGGAAAGCTCTGGAAATGTATCTGTATGCGGGGTCTAGAAAGTACCTTCAAGGGAAAGCTCTGGAAACGTAGCTAAGTGTGGGGTCTGGAAAGTACCTTCGGGGAAAGCTCTGGAAACGCAATTGCCTGTTGAGAAACGTGCAATCACCTGAGTCCACTGGACTATAAACTAGCTAGTTGGGCCTTTATAATGTCCTCTACATATCTGCTGAGAAGCCTTGTATCTAAATCTTGCCTGGAAACTCTGTTTCCATGTGTCTTGAAACGTGTATTACTCGCACTTTGCTCCAATCTCAGTTTCTGAGATCTGAAACCTCCTCCTACAACCTTTACAAGGCCCTGTACTAGGGGCTGTAACTCGTCGGGATCTTGGAAACGTGTATCTAAGATCGCTTGGATGGTTCATCGGCTGTTTCTGGCAGTCATAGCACTGTTTCTACACCGTGTAACCAACAAGTGGTTGATTAGTTCATGTTTCTAACGTAGGTCCTGAGCACACAAATCAGCACGCTGCTCCAAAGGATTAGCATAAGTCCTATATGGCTAATCAGGGCTTGATCCTGCATGAGGACCTTAATCAAGTCCGCCTGGGATGTATCAACTGGAAAGTTCATACTAGTTGACATCCATGATTAAGGGTTTAAGTGCCAAGATCCAGCATCGCTGCTTAATCAAGGCATTGCGGGGCCCACAAACAACATGGGCAATATTAATCATCCTCTCTAATAATCTGTGGCACCACTGTGGGGTCTTGATTAGGTGTTCAAGTGCTTTGTTGTGCTTGATTTACAAACAGAACCTTACACAACAGATCAGGTGACTCGGGATCAACAGTAGCCGGTTATCCCGGCTATGGTTGGACCTCGCTTATCAACTATCTGATCATTGTTGCCATCCTGATTTGGTTACTTGGACCAGGCCAGAACAGTAACTCACATATCTCCACAATCACTTGGCGGTTTGGGCTGATTAAGGTACTAGCTTAAAGCCAGTACCTGTGTCTACCTAAAACTGAAGGTCCTGAACGGGGGACACAAGGATAGAAGATAGGACTGTCTACACAATCGAAGGAGAAGCAGTCACACTGGAAACACTCAAGCATTAAGGGGTCGACACACGAGGATCCTATATATTTACCCACACGTGATTAACTAGGGACACCTTACTCATATACCAGCGAGTAGAATAATCATCGCATTGTAAGTGTAATTGTACAGTATATAAGGAGGAGGTTTTGGCATGGATAGGCACTGAAATTTCTGTCCCTAAGAGCAGTAGCCTTTACTGGATACTGCTTGATAAACGACGGAGATTTGGGACTTGTCACCCAGGACTGACTTTGTTAAGAAGTTTTGTTTCGTCTGCACAAGTAACTCAATATCAATTGTTGACTCGGGATCTTGGGATTGGGAACAGTTAAGAAGTTAGAGGGAGCTTATTAGGATTGAGAACATGGCACTGCACTACAGTAGCCTTGGAAGGCTTATTATTTGGGATTTGGAGAACACGGCACCTTGTTAGGATTGGGATTGTTGGCTCAAGCTTCTAAAGCTTTTAAACTCGATTTATTGGCTTAGGCACTCGTTTGGCATTGCTCAAAGAGGTCTAATACTCTAAATCAAACCATGCACTTTGGACTAGACCTCTTAAAACAGGCTTGTTCCTCGCAACCTCTGTTGGATTATCTGTTCTCCTTGAACCTTCTTAAAGCGTTCAAAAGACTTGTACTCGGCGGCACAGTCTAAACCATTCAAGGGGAAAGTAGTTAGGATTTGGTTAGTAGTTGTGTTTTTGCCTTAATCAAGCAACTCGCATTCTGCTCGTTGGGTCTTGATTAAACTAGTACTGCTGTTGTAGACACCAAGCAAGCATTTCAGTGTCATTATCCCTGGCGACAGCGCACTGTATCATTATCGCAATTATCCGTGAGCAAGCGCTGGAGATCTTCAAACACCGATTCAAAGACGGATCGCTTTTCCGAGTATCCGACTCGTTCTGCAGGAAGTTCCTGGACAAAAAATTAGCCTGGTCAATGCGAAAAGCCACAAAGGCCACCCAAAAGCTACCTGAAGATGCCGAAGCGCAGTGCAAAAACGCGTTCATCCGCCGTGCGTGGATAATCAAGGAGCATTGAATCCCTGCCAACCTCATCATCAATGCGGACCAAACTGGTGTGGTGTAGCTACCTGGGTTGAGGATGACATATGCACCTTGTGGCACAATGCAGGTTGGACCGATCGGGAACGATGAAAAGCGGGTATTCATGGCGTTGCTGGCAGTATCGGCAGCCGGTGATGAGCTTCCACCCCAGTGCGTATACAGAGGCAAGTCAAAGGGAAGCCTCCCAACAGACGATGCTGTGAGCTGTCAAGACTGTGATACTGCAGGCTTTTCTTTCGTATTTTCTGGAAAGACAGGAAATCACTGGTCAAATCAGAAAACAATGTGCCAGTGGGTAAATGAGGTGCTCGTACCATTCCTCAAAGCGCAGAGGGAGTGGCTGGGCCTACATCCTGCACAGAAGGCACTACTAATCATCAATGTCTGGTCTGACCACTGATCAGCCAAGTTCCAGGATTGACTCTGAAAGACTCACCCAGACATCCCTGTTGACTTCGTTCCTGGGGGCTGCACCAGCATTGGACAACCCCTCGACATTGGGCTCAACTGTCCATTCAAACACACTGTCAAGGTCGGGTACCACGTGTGGCTCGTTGACTCCTTCCTCGAACAGTGCCGCAATGGCGAGCAGTTGGATCTTGATACTGGGCTTCCAGTGCTGTGCGACACGAGCATTGGCTGGATCTGGCAAGGGTACAAGGTGATTCAAAACAAGGAATTGATTTTGAAAGTGAGTATAATACGTACCTGACAAACCCCTCTACTCACGCAAAAAACCCCCAGGCATGGGCAATGTACCTCATTTGCAGCGGCCTCAATCTGTCATATGACTGCATGACATCCTTTGAAGCAAACAAGCACCTCATCAACCTTCAAAATGATAATCCCGAATTGTGAGACAACTTACACAAAAAATCCACTTGTGATTACTGCCCGGGTGACGACGAAGAGGTTGCGGAGGATATGGAGGTGCACGAGGATGACGAGATGGGTGGAGATGACTCAGAAATCCCGACTCAGGAGGTTGTCCAACATGTTGTGACGAAGAAGACCACCAAAAATTATAAGATCAAGGTGGCCAAGGGTAATTCCATTGTCAGGCTCGGCTCGTCTGGGGAGGTTGAGGATGCTGATACAGATATTTCTGAGGCTGAGGAGGAGGTTGTTGATGAACGAGCGGGGAAGCAAAAGCACCGTGCAACCACCCAGTATGCGGATTTTTGGAGACACGCTAGTGCCAATGATCAGGATTTGGATATACCGGGATTTAAATAGTGTTACTTACTTATGTCCAGTACTATTTTCTGCTGCTGCCCAACTAGTTATTCGTCATACGTGACGAGGAAACCGGGGTGCCAGTATGATGGTCTTCATGTTGAGATTCCGGCCACCCAGATGCTCGGGTACCAATGGGGAGCCCAGCGGGGGATCAACCCATGGCTCTGTAGTCTGGCATGGGGAAGAGGACACACAGTTTGAGCCGTAAACAGCTCAACCTGGTGAGGGAAAGAGGAAGCAAGGGAAGTGTTGCGTGAGAAATCTCAAACAGCAGAAGTAAATGTGAACCCATCACACCAAAATTAACATCCGTATGAGCACCACAGCATTTTGAATGGGACACGCCACGCGCATGCGAAATTTTGAAATTTGCACCCTTTCTGGCCCTTTGTGACTTGGTTTTGGATATTTGTACATGCGCTTGATGACCTGTGACAGGTACAATTTTTCTCATATATTCTGTGCTGTGATGTGTGACATATGAATTGAATGAAATGGTACAGTAGCTCGTGTGTTCCCCAAGCAGTAGGATCAACCGTACGGCGTCCTCTCTAGGAGGCCATATGTTGTAGGTGGTGGAACCCGGAATGAGTCGAAGAGGGTGTGATATTCACTCAGGTATACAACCCGGTGACAGACCTGGTATTGGGGCACCCGGGCATTTATTCAAATCTGCTCGAGTTGCAACATACTATAATGTACTTCGTTACATTACGACGTCATCTCACAAGGGCTATTGCTGGCCTGAGCAGTTAGCTAAAAGGGATATAATGTGTCACGAACCATTAGAAAGGCGCTGGACAACAATCCTGGTAAAGGGTTGAAGTGGGAAGTCGCTAATGGAGCAATCGCGGAAAGTGCCTTACCATCCTGGAAACGGATTGGGGCTACTGCACATCTCTGACTAAGGGCATATTACGAGGGAACATCCTTCTGAACCAGAGGGATCATTGTTGGGCATCATCTGACATCTCCAGAACTGCCAAGAGAGGACTGGCCTTGGTCGATCTACTAGTTGACTAAGAAACTGTACTCGGGTACTGGGAAGCGGCGGCTATCACGATTTTCAGACAAATCACTTAAATGGTTCAAGGCGGGACCAATTGGGCGGATGGTTACCAAGGAGGGTAACGGAAGTGCTGATGAGGAGGTCGGCTAAAAGTTGACATATCAACAATATCCCATCACGATCGTTCTAAGCGATGTAGATCTTGACTCATTGTTAAGCTCGGCTCGTTGATGTTCCTTATAAATCTCTCTCAATTTTACTCATCGCTTGATATCTGACAGGAGTTCATCGGCTAGCTGCCATACCACTAGTCATATACCCTGAACCCTATTTGCTCGTTTGTATCAGTCTCGTTTATATTTAGAATCCTGTAACGTATTTAAGTGGATGGTTATGGGAGGAACACCAGTGAATCTCACCCCACCTGTTGGACGCGAAGTTACTAGACTTCACGCTTAACCGGTAGAGTAGTCATTCATTCGGAGACACCCAGAAGCTATACCAAGTTTCGTTTGTTTTCCCTGTTTGAATATTATTTGTGTTGGATTTGGATCTTTATAAACGACGCGTGGACATATTGGATAAACGGAACGGACACGTGGAATATAAGGAAACGGATCAGACTTGACAATTGGTTGTAATCTCGCAAGGATTAGCAATCGCGGATACTATTTGGAATCGGAATTCATAAGAATCACTTGCTTTACGCATCGGAGTACTACCTCCAAACCTAGACCCACATCATACAAAACCGTTGAACATAAAAATCTCGTCTGTCTATCGCGATTGCGCCTAGAACAGATTTGAGCAAGTTTTATCTATATGACTTGTAGACCTGTAAAGTCTTGCTTCTCAAAGAGAATTAAAGTTCAAATTGCCACAATCTATACTGGATTGGAACCCCGAACTTGCACGAGGACTATAGTGTTTGAGTTGTTGTAGTTGCATTATCGAACCGCATATTCATTTACAAGGTTTGTGTTGTGGTTATTTCACCGCCAGCCCCATAGTCAGTGTTTCACCGGGGTGTGGATACAACCTGTAGTACAATGTGGAGGAAGCGGGCCAGGGTGGAGACAATGCCTATGTCAAGTCAAGGTAGAAGCCTGGAATTAGACAAGGTAGAATCTACTGTATATGGAGATTCTACCAAGCTTATATAGGCTTCTAATAAATTAAAGTGATCGCAGGTCAATCGCAATCAGTTCCTGTACTGCAGCATTAGGAGTGTTATATCTGTGTTGGGCGGATTCCAAATAACCGGCCGGATGTAAGCGAGCTCGGCCAGATTACCGGGTGGATGGTGAATAGGGCCGGACAGATTGGTCGGGATATAAAGTGATACCACGAAGTGTGCAGGTACACTGACTAACTTGGCGTCAAGGTAGAAGGAAGGTAGGGGACAGACGATGGAGCGATGCGGAGGCAAAGCATGTTACAGCGGTTTGAAGAAGTAATGACACTCATCAAATTTTTATAAATAAGAGCAAATTTGACTTCTCATTTTGTTGAGCTCATTGCCGGCTCAATTCTCAACGGATTTTCTTGAATGTGGATGCGTTCGAAAGCGGCGGAGCGGGGCCTCCAGACCATACCCTACTCGCTGGGTAGATCACAGAATTTGTATGTCCCAACATTCGGGCTGCCTAGTTTGAACCAGATGAGGCAACGGCCATATCTTCACCATGTGTCAACCGATTTGCCCAGTCTAGACGCCCCGCTTCGCCGCTTTCGAACGCGCCTATATTCGAGAAAATCCGTTGAGAATTGAGCCGGCAATGAGCTCAACAAAATGAGAAGTCAAATTTGCTCTTATTTTAAAAATTACTTCTTCAAACAGCTGTAATTATCAACCGAAGATACATGCAGAGTGATAACCGTATTTATACTAAGTACGGAGATAATCCAAATGTAGAGAGAAGTAAGGTAAAGACAATAAGTACTTGTCGAGAACAATAAAGACAATAAGAGGAAAGCATGTGTGCATAAGTCATATGGTCAAACATGGGGAAACACTGAGTAATCCTTCATTGTGTAAAACCCCAAGGGTGTGCATCATGGGCAAAGCCGGATGCATCAGCATGTTGATCAGACGTGTGCCCGGAGCACGGACGACACGTCTGGATGGTTGGAAATAACCGACCGGAAGTTCCGGTTCGGTTAAATGGACCGGATGGATAAAGCATCCGGATTAACCGGATGCTTCCGGAAAGGCATGGACATAACAAGGAGTGTTAATGCTGATACTCCTGCACTCCTCTGTGTCTGTTTCCGTTGCATCGGAGGACTTAGGAGACCCAATTTTCGGGTTTCCTAATCCTTGATGTCATCATATCCAGTGGTTCAAACCCCGATCGGTTTGCAACCAGTCATGTACTTTGTATACACTTCTGTGTCAGCCGTGGTGCGTCCGGGGACTAGGATCTGTCCGTACAGGTTCCTAGTCCCTAATGTCTTTGTAAGGCTGCTGCTTCAACCTTACTACATTCCTCTGCACTGTCCAACCTCTCCCATCGTGGATTGGTTCAGCCTTTGCTGTCTGCATCCCATCGCCACTGTTCTGTGCTATTGCACTGCACTACCGCTGTGCATGCTGTCCTCATTGTATTGCTCCTGCCGATCCCCTTCAGCCTTGGCTTAGCACACCAATGCCTCAGTCCTCATTGCTCCTTGCAATCTTGCATTGTATCTTCACCGCTACCACTGACTGAACATCATTGGCCTCAATCTTATTGCCTTTTGACTGATCCTCATTTGGCCTTCAGATTTCCTTATCATTGACTCGCTGTCAGGGGAACCCCGCTCCACACACCTTTCCGGCCTTTCCAGCTATTCTTCCGGCTATTTCTCCGGCTTCCGCTCTGGCCTCCGCTCCAGTTTCCGTTCCGGCTTTCCCTCTGGCTATTGCCCCCGACCTTCTGCCTGCCTGTTCTCGCTGGCACGTGCTATGTGATCAGGCCCGGGATCATTGTAGATACCTCCGGACATGTGCTACTGGGTAGTTACTAATTAGTATATAAGGTTTCACCCAGCGTTGGAATCCTCATCCTTTCTTCTCTTCCGATTCCCCTGCTAGGTGCGTAGTATTCCCGCTCCTGTATTATGGTACCCATATTTATCTTCGGATTCCCCCGCTAGTTTCCGCACCCCGCGCCGAACTTAAGGTTGCCCTTACAGCAGAAGAAAGGATCCAAGGGATCAACCGGTCAAGATTGGGAAGCTTGGTGCAGGTACGGATTCGGACCATTTCTCCAGTGCTCCATCCTCCCCCACTTCAAATCTTGACCCCTCCTCTGTTCTGATGGACCAGCTACCCGCTCCCCACTCCGTGCAACCCAAGATCCCGAGTGTTCACACTCCGGATCCGGCTTCCGGAGTCATGGATCGGGTCGCCGTTGTCAAAGGCTCTCTCGATGCCATCCAAGATGTGCTCCGCCAGCTACTGCTAGGCAACCAAAATCCGCCACCTGCCCCGCCCCTGCTGCTCCGGCTCCGGTGCCAGGTCCAGATTTCTCGGCCCCCCACCCAGCTCCAAAAATGGTCCTTCGGCCGAATCCTCCAGCCGTTTTCGACAGCAACCGGACGCAAGGACGGACATTCCTTTACTCCATCCTCTCTTATTACCGGCTGGTTCCGGAAGCTTTCATCGCGGACAGGTTCGTCTCCCAAGAAAAACTTGTCCGGTTCGCCATGTCCTTCATGTCGAAGGGCGCGGCCGCTCGATGGGCGGAACGACATGCATCGGCCAACCCGTTTCTGTTCCCCGTCTGGGCCAAGTTTGAGGCTGAGTTCCGGCTCCGGTTCGTGGAGGAGAACGAGCAGGATCAGGCCCTCAACAAGCTTGAGTCCCGCTCGTATTTCCAGGGCTCCTGCGACATCTACCGGTACACAGACGACTTCGAGGAGCTGGCCGTAACAGCCGGTTACTCGGATGCTCTCGTCCGGGTCACTAAGTATCGCTCCGGCCTCGGCCCGAAGATCAACGTCGCGATTATGATGTCCGGAATCGCCCCTGACCTCACGGACTACAATGGGTGGCACGTATGAGCCTTCCAGCAGTACGAGGCCTTCGCCTGCACCCCAGCCGGAAATCCTCCGGTGTGGCTTCCGGCTGCTTTCCCATGGTCGCGCGCTGCAGGCGTGTTTCCGGCTCTGGCTCCAGTTCCCGTGCGCGCTCCGGTCGCATTCGCCCCACTTGCGGCGCCACAGCATATAGGGTCAGTTTAACCAGTTAAACCTGGGATTGATTCTAGGGGCTTAATACATTATCTCTGGGCAAGTATAACCAGGCTCTGGGCAAGTATAACCAGTTATCTCTGGGGTGCCTATATAGGGCAAGACATCCCGGCAAGAGGTCAGGTGATCTCCGGGCCTGCCGAAGAATGTAACCGGTTATAATAGAGAAATAAAAGAAAGGCGGTAGCAAGGCTTGAACTCAAAAGCCTCTAGGTGATCTTACATAATAAGACCACCAGCACTCTAACCATTACACTAAAGCAGTTGTATAAGGGAGCTGGCATTGATCTTCATATATCTTGCTTCTCACCTCCCAATATTTATTGTTTCTGTTTATTCTGCCATACCTTATTCCTCTAGCTGCCTATGTCCCAAGCCTATGGCATGCAAGGGACATAAAAGGGCATTAGACAGCCTTGGAAAGCATCAGATTGCCAGGAAAATTGTTTGACACTAACCCCTACAATTTTTCAGGTAGTTCAGCACCAATCAATAAATATTGGGAGGTGAGAAGCAAGATATATGGAGATCAATGCCAGCTACCTTATACAACTGCTTTAGTGTAATGGTTAGAGTGCTGGTGGTCTTATTATGTAAGATCACCTAGAGGCTTTTGAGTTCAAGCCTTGCTACCGCCTTTCTTTTATTTCTCTATTATAACCGGTTACATTCTTCGGCAGGCCCGGAGATCACCTGACCTCTTGCCGGGATGTCTTGCCCTATATAGGCACCCAGAGATAACTGGTTATACTTGCCCAGAGCCTGGTTATACTTGCCCAGAGATAATGTATTAAGCCCCTAGAATCAATCCCAGGTTTAACTGGTTATTCTGACCATATGAGCTGGGCGCCACCTGTCCTTCCAGCGGCTGTCCCCAATCGACATTGACCGGGCCCGGACACACACGTTCCCATGCACCTGTTTCCGGTGCGGAGCTGCCGGACACCTCACCCGCGAATGGCCCGTCACGTCCGACGTCCGGCATATAGACGTTCTCAACGAGGTCGTTCGTTGACTCGGAGATGACCTCCTCAACGAGCTGTTCGCCCGTCTCTCCACCTCCGCCTCGCTTCCAGCCGAGTCGGTTGACAGAGACGAGACGGACCCCGCCGGGTTTTCCCCATTCGGCCGAGTAAGTGGTGCGCCCTCGGTCGCGTCCCCAAATCACTATGCCCTCCTGTATTCAGATAATGCCAATACATTTGAGTCCAAGGTAGTAGCGAGAGGTGCACCCCCCATCCCTGTCTCCGTCCGAGCGACCAAGACTATTTCTTCCATCCCGGAGACGGAAACCTGCACTGCCCCCGAGCTGGGAACAAGGGCAGTAACGGAGGCCCCTGTCCCTGAGCCGGGAACGAGGACAGGCTCGCTTCAGCGCATTCATCGCCCGAAGTGGGAACGGCAACTTCCCCGGCAGTACGTCATTGACTCTGTCGAAGGCCAGAACTCCTTGCACATCCCGTTGGACTTTCAGTCCACTGCTCGGATGTCAGTGAAGGCTCTGGTCAACTGCGGAGTGACTGGAGACTTCATTGACTCGGAGTACGTCATCTCCCACAACCTTCTGGTCCGGCAACTTTTGCAGCCCATCCCAGTTCTCAACGTGGACGGCAGTCCGAACCAAGCGGGTGGCATCACCGGCGTAGTCGGTATGGTGGTCGACTACAAAGGGCACTCCGAGCGCATCCAACTTGCCGTAACCCGACTCGGGAAGCAGCACATCATCCTTGGTTACTCCTGGCTCCAGAAACACAATCCAGAGATCGACTGGGAGACTAAGGAAGTTCACATGACACGCTGCCCAACCGGATGCCACACCTGCCAGGAGGAGTTGCAGGCTGTCTGGAGGAACGAGAAGCTCGCTGCCTCAATCCTCCGACAGCTGCGTGAAGGTCCGACTCTGTCTATCTGTGCCATCAACTCAGAGGAGTGGCACAGAGACGACGGGTATGATCCGGCCGACGATGACAACTTGCCGGAGCTGTGTCCGGACTCGGAGGACAATGATGACGAAGAGGACGACCTCAAAGAGGGTGATTGCATTCTGTACACTGTGTTCACCCCCGTCGAGGAGATTCGCACTGGCAGCACCGTCTTGCAGCACCTTGCGGAGGCCTACACCTGGAACTCTGTGCCCGCCGGAACTGATGTTCCGCCCTGGGCTGTGGACTTCTCGGACGTCTTCAACAAGGGAGAAGCGAGCGTGGGACCACGCCATCGAACTCGTCCCGGATGCAAAGCCGGCCAACTGCAAGGTCTACCCGATCTCTCTGCTCGAACAGAAGGAGCTCAACGCCTTCATTGCGGAGGGGTTGGGTACTGGCCGCATCTGTCCGTCCAAGTCACTGATGGCGTCTCCAGTCTTCTTCATTAAGAAGAAGGACGGAGCCCTCCGCTTTGTCCAGGACTACCGAGCGCTCAACACGGTGACTGTGAAAAACCGGTACCCGCTCCCTCTGATCAACAATCTTATTAACCGTTTGAAGGGAGCCCGGTTCTTCACGAAACTCGACGTCCGGTGGGGTTTCAACAATGTCCGGATTCGGGAAGGTGACAAATGGAAGGCCGCATTCTATACGAACTAGAGGCTCTTTGAGCCGCTGGTGATGTACTTTGGCCTTACCAACTCCCTGGCTACATTCCAGACGATGATGAATGACATTTTCCGGGACCTCATCCTTTCCGGAGACGTTATGGTCTACCTGGACGACATCCTCATTGCACATTCTGACCTCGCCCGTCACCGCAAAATCGTCCGGGAGGTGCTCCGGCGACTTCGTGAACACCGTCTTTTCCTCTGTCCGGAGAAGTGCGAGTGTGAGAAGTCGACGATAGAGTACCTCAGTGTCATCATCTCTCACAACCATGTGGAGATGGACCCCGTCAAGGTCGCCGGCGTTGCCTCGTGGCCCGAACCCGAGAACAAGAAGGACATGCAGCAATTTCTTGGCTTCACGAACTTCTACCAGAGGTTTATCTGGGCGTTCTCGGACATCGCCTGGCCGCTTTCCGACCTGACGAAGAAGGGCGTGGCCTGGACATGGACCGCTGCCTCGGCCACCGTGTTCCAAGCCCTCAAGGACACGGTGACCATGGAGCCCGTCCTGGTCCTTCCAGATGAGTCTCGGCCGTACCGACTGGAGGCAGACAGCTCCGACCGGGTGACCGGAGCGGTTCTATCGCAACAGGGGACTGATGGAAAGTGGCGCCCTGTCGCCTTCTACTCCAAGAGCTTGAACGACGTCCAACGGAACTACGTGATCCACGACAAGGAGATGCTTGCTATTGTCCGAGCCCTAGAGGAGTGGCAACACTTCCTCGAAGGCGCGCAGCACCCAGTCGAGATCTGGACGGACCACAAGAACTTGGAGTACTTCCAGAAGTCACAGAAGCTGAACCGGCGGCAGGCCAGATGGTCCCTGTACCTGTCCCGGTTCGACTTCGCCCTGTTCCATCAGCCCGGACGCCTCATGGGCCGTCCGGACGCGCTCTCACGTCATCCGGACCATGGAGCTGGTTCAGAGAACTCAGACGTTACGCTCCTTCGGCCGGAGCTCTTCCAGATTCGTGCCATGAAGGGGATTGCGGTTGACAGACCCGAAATTCCTCTCCTGCGCGACGTCCGGAAGGCGTTTGCGACCGAGCCAGAGCTTGAGGACCCCGTGGCGCTTGTCGCCCGGGAGCTCCTCAAGAACCGAAAGGCTCCTTCCCCCTGCTCAGCCGAATGGCAGATCTCGGACGGACTCCTCCTGTTTCGCGGCAAGATCATTGTGCCATGGAATAAGGACCTCCGTCGCCGGATTATAGAGCAGCACCACGACACGCGGGTCGCCGGACACGCTGACCGCTTCAAGATGTTGGAGTTGATCTCCCGGAAACTACTGGTGGCCCCAGTTGCCCCGCCATGTCAGCCAGTACGTCGGAACCTGCGATGCGTGCGACCGGACAAAGGTGCTCCGGCGACTTCCCCACGGTGAGCTTCATCCAACCAAGATTCCGGATGAGCGCTGGGACACTGTCTCGGTGGACTTCATTGTCGAGCTTCCGGAGGCCCACAGGTTCGACGCGGTCATGGTTGTGGTTGACGTCCTCGATAAGCAAGCCCACTTCAACAAGTGCCACACTGGCCTCGGTGCTGTCGGGGCTGCCCGGCTGTACTACCAGAATGTCTGGAGGCACCACGGAACCCCCCAGAAGTACATTTCTGATCGTGGTCCGCAGTTCATCACCGAGTTCACTCGCGAACTGTGGCGCCTCATTGGTATCGAACCCGCTACCCTCCACCGCTTACCACCTGCAGACCAACGGTCAGACCGAACACGTCAACCAGGAGCTCGAACAGTTTGTCTGTATCTCCACGAGCTACAAACAGGATGACTGGGATGAGCTCCTGCCGGCAGCCGAGTTCGCCTACAACAACCACATCCACTCCTCGACGCAGCAGGTACCGTTCATGACGGACACCAGCCGCCTCCCTCGGAAGGGTTTTGAGCCAAACAGTAGGCGCTCCGCTGACGAGTCTGTCAACGAGTTCCGCGACCGGATCGCTGCCGGAGTCTCCGAAGCCAAGGCTGCCCTCGTTAAAGCCAAAGACGAGTTCAAGCTGTACTACGATCGCCGGCGCATGCCCGCGCCGGAGATCGAGGCAGGCGACTGGGTCTGGGTGGATGCCTCTGACATCAAAACGGCGTGTCCATTGCCCAAGTTCTCGGTCAAACGGCTCGGACCCTTCAAGATCATGAAGGTTGTAGGCAACGGTGCGTACAAGCTTGAGCTTCCGTCACATTACTCCCAGCTCCACCCGGTCTTCCCAGTCATGAAGCTTGAGCTTGCGAAGCCGGACCCCTTTCCCAGACGCCCCAGCACAACAAACCACCGCCCCTCCTCCAAACGGACGGAGACGAAAGGTGGGAGGTTGACAAGATCCTCGAAGCGCGAGTCCGATACAGCAGCCTCTGGTACATGGTGCGCTGGAAGGGTTACAGTCCGGAACACGATAAATGGGTAAAGCACTCTGACGTCTTCGCCAAGGACACCATTGACACCTACTACCGCCGTTACCCCAACGCCCCTGCCGGATTGCCTCAGCCGCCTTCGACTCACTGTCCTTCCGGAGACGCGATAGGACCATCCAATTTATACATTAGGACGCCGTATTCCAAGGGGGGGGTGATGTCAGGGGAACCCCCACTCCGCGTGCCTTTCCGGCCTTTCCGGCTATTCTTCCGGCTATTTCTCCGGCTTCCGCTCTGGTGAAACGCTGACTATGGGGCTGGCGGTGAAATAACCACAAACCAAACCTTGTAAATGAATACGCGGTTCGATAATGCAACTACAACAACTCAAACACTATAGTCCTCGTGCAAGTTCGGGGTTCCAATCCAGTATAGATTGTGGCAATTTGAACTTTAATTCTCTTTGAGAAGCAAGACTTTACAGGTCTACAAGTCGTATAGATAAAACTTGCTCAAATCCGTTCTAGGCGCAATCGCGGATAGACAGACGAGATTTTATGTTTAACGGTTTTGTATGATGTGGGTCTAGGTTTGGAGGTAGTACTCCGATGCTTAACACAAGTGATTCTTATGAATCCCAATTCCAAATAGTATCCGCGATTGCCAATCCTTGCGAGATTACAACCAATTGCCAAGTCCGATCTGTTTCCTTATATTCCACGTGTCCGTTCTGTTTATCCAATATGTCCACGCGTCGTTTATAAAGATCCAAATCCAACACAGATAATATTCAAACAGGAAAAACAAACAAAACTTGGTATAGCTTCTGGGTGTCTCCGAATGAATGCCTACTCTACCGGTTAAGCATGAAGTCTAGTAACTTCGCGTCCAACAGGTGGGGTGAGATTCACTCCCGTTCCTCCCATAATTACAGGATTCTAAATATAAACGAGACTGATACAAACGAGCAATAGGGTTCAGGGTATATGACTAGTGGTATGGCAGCTAGCCGATGAACTCCTGTCAGGTATCAAACGATTAGTAAAATTGAGAGAGATTTATAAGAAACATCAACGAGCCGAGCTTAACGATGAGTCAGGATCTATATCGCTTAGAACGATCATGATGGGATATTGTTGATATGTCAACTTTTAGCCGACCTCCTTGTCAGCACTCCGCTACCCTCCTTGGTAACCATCCGCTCAAATGATTCCGCCTTGAACCACTTAAGTGATTTGTCTGAAAATCGTGATAGCCACCGCTTCCCAGTACCCGAGTATGGTTTCTTAGTCAATTGGTAGATCGACCAAGTCCAGCCTTCTCTTGGCCGTTCTGGAGACGTCAGATGATGCCCAACAATGATCCCTCTGGTTCAGAAGGATGTTCCCTCATAATATGCCCTTAGTCAGAGATGTGCAGTAGCCCCAATCCGTTTCCAGGATGGTAAGGCACTTTCCGTGATTGCTCCATTAGCGACTTCCCACTTCAACCCTTTACCAGGATTGTTGTCCAGTGCCTTTCTAATGGTTTGAGACACATTATATCCCTTTTAACTAACTGCTCGGGCCAGCAATAGCCCTTGTGAGATGATGTCGTAATGTAATGAAGTACATTATAGTATGTTGCAACTCGAGCAGATTTGAATAAATGCCCGGGTGCCCCAATACCAGGTCTGTCACCAGCCTCCGCTCCGGTTTGCGTTCTGGCTTTCCCTCCGGCTATTGCCCCAACCTTCTGCCCGCCCGTTCTCGCTGGCCACGTGCTATGTGATCAGGCCCGGGATCATTGTAGATACCTCCGGACACGTGCTACTGGGTAGTTACTAATTAGTATATAAGGTTTCGCCTAGCATGGGAATCCTCATCCTTTCTTCTCTTCGGATTTCCCCACTAGGTGCATAGTATTCCTGCTCCTGTATTATAGTACCCATATTTATCTTTGGATTCCCCCACTAGTTTCCGTGCCCCGCGCCGAGCTTAAGGTTGCCCTTACACTCGCCCACATCCCTCCTCAATGATCACCTATACCACACTTTGACATCCTAACTTTTACATTGCCGTTGTTGAGTCCTTATCTGACATTCTGATTTATATCTTATGTTACGTTCTATTCCTGTTACATATCTGTCTGCACATTGATTGTGATTATCTACTTTACTGATAGCATCTTCTCTTCTTGGTCTTGACCACCATGTATCTCTTTTCTAGTGGCTGCTCTTGAATGACCACACAATTGTTCTGTCATTCTTGGCTTCTCTTAGTTTTTGTCTGGCTGACCACTCTAGTGTTGACTGCCTCCACAATACAGCAGCCTTCCAGTTCTCTGTATCCTGTGGCGCAGACTCCCCCGAGTCTGTGGCTTTAGAATCCGTGGCCAGGTTTCAACTGTGAGAAGGTCACGTGGTGGCATCATGAGAGTCCCGTGCCACTAAGATGTGTCTGTATCCATACGGACACGTCGCACGAAAAAGTAGAACCCGGGTGATTCATGACAAAGGCCATTGTATTCATTGATAATGGGGTCCATATCTTTCTTGACTCATCTCATGTTGCACTTCTGACTCGCTCCCAAATCTATAGTGATCGTCCTTTACAAGTGATATCAATAACTCAGGTACTGGCTCTCGTTGAGGATAAGATTTCAGAAGTCAAGAACCAGGTGTGAAGTGGTGCGCTCTAGCAAGCCTCTCATCGAGAATGTTCCGGTTTCACTGTGTGGTGTCTTATAGTCTTGGCCAATTGATTAACATAATCCGCCAACCCCAGATGGAGACCATTGCAAATTCTCCAGGTGCACATGCTACCTGTGCTCGCTCATCGAGGTGCAGCTTGTACGCCAGACACGCTTGCACATCCACGTTGAGTTCGTGTCACCGCCAGGCACGCAGTCTTCTGCCCCCTCCCACCCAGTGGCCCCCCGGAGTCGAGTGACTCAGGCGAGCCTCAACTGGGCTGGTGAGCTGTGCGTTGGCGCAGTTGTGGCCACAGCTAGATGGTGGCCTCTGTGCAGTCATCTGCTGAGGGGCACAGACTGGGACGACAACAATGAAGGACCGGATGTAGAGGCAGTAGACCCAGGCGAGAGCAGGGGGTGTGCTGCAGAGCATGAGGAAGAGGAGGGTGAGGTATAGGAGGAGAGGAGGAGGAGGAGGAAGGGGCCAAGGGTGAGGGAGAAGACACTACAGCAGTTTGCATAATTCCGTGAACACGCAATTTTTTTTTGCGCCATCATGTCAGCAACGGCCTCTGGGTCGGCTAAAACAGTGAGTAAACCCGGCGAGAACCCCAACCAGGAGAAACCCGATAGACGCTAGTAGCTCGTGTGTTCCCGAGCAGTAGGACCAGTTGTACGGCGTCCTCCCTAGGAGGCCGTATGTCGTAGGTCGGATGCGAGGCGGAACCCGGAACGAGTCGAAGAGGGTGTGATATCCACTCAGGTACAAAACCCGGGGCGTGGATACAACCCGTAGTACGGTGCGAGGGAAGCGGGGCAGGGTGGAGACAATGCCTATGTCAAGCCAAGGTAGAAGCCTGAGATAGACGAGGTAGAATCTACTGTACATGGAGATTCTACCGTGCTTATATAGGCTTCTAATAAATTAAAGCGATCGCGGTCAGTCGCGATCAGTTCCTGCACCGTAGCATTAAGGAGCATTAATGCTGATGCTCCTGGACTCCTCTGTGTTGGTTTCCGTGGCGTCGGTGGACCTAGGAGACCCGACGTTCGGGTTTCCTAGTCCTAGGTGTCATCGTATCCAGTGGTTCAAACCCCAATCGGGTTTGCAACCACTCCTGTACTCCGTGTACTCTCCTGTGTCAGCCCTTGGTGCGTCCGGGGACTAGAGCCCGTCTGTACAGGTTCCTAGTCCCTAACGTCTTCTGTATTCCGTGGCGCAGACTCCCTGAGTCTGCGGCTTTAGAATCCGAGGCCGGGTTTCAACCGTGAGAAGGTCACGTGGTGGCGTCATGAGAGTCCCGTGCCGCTAAGATGTGTCTGTATCCATACGGACGCGTCGCGCGAAAAAAGTAGAACCCGGGTGATTCATGACACATCACGTGCATCTCCCGAGTCTGCCGTAGCTTTAGAACTTCACTCGGAATTTTACAGGGCCTGGTTGGTATCCTTCCTACAGTTTTGCGACCTAGTCTCACTGCAGACCAACTCTTGTGGCCTGCATTTTTTAGCCTCGGGCAGGTGCGATCACCACGTGATGGTGCGGGAAAAAAAATGCATGTTCACGGAATTATGCAAACAGCTGTAAGAGATGTCAGGCTGAAATGGATGAGCTCCTTGCCATTCAGACCACCTCCCTTGAGCAGTACAACAAGATCTAAAGGTGTGTTTCCCCCTGCTTTTCTGGTGGCGTATTTTCAGCCTGACATGTGCTTCTTTTTTTTTTTTGCCCAGCACCACACCGGCCTTGTTCCCACACTGCGGGGAAGTCCTCTGATAGTCTACCCAGTTCTGGCTGTCCCTCCGCCCTGTGGAGCTACCTTTTTTTTGCTGGATTTTTTTTGCTGTTTTTGCTGTTTTTTGCTGTCTTCGGGGTTTTCAGACCTTTGGACCCATGTATTATATAGCCAATATATTGAGTTTGGCCGGTATGGTGGCGAGGGTAACCGGAAGAGGGGCTAATCGGCTGAAGACTGCCTGATTTGGAGGGATGCACAGCCCAAATAATAAGCGGCGGCAAAAAATGAGGACATCCCATTTGGGGAAAGATCAATTTAGCGTAATTTTTTGCAAAAGACCCGAAGTGTACGTTTTGCAAAGACTTACGTGGTCTAGTGAATTATGAGATGCAGTGCAAACAGCTGGTAAATTTCCCTGTATAAACAGGTTTATAACAGAGATGGGAATGTACCCTATTTTTTCCACAAATTTGTCTTCATTTTTGGGCGAGAACACGTGAGTTCGGCGGGCGGGGGGCGGGGAGTGTGATGAGATTGATGTCTGATTGATGTTCGGGAGGGCACGGGACGACAGCGCCGCCCATGTTTAATGGTGCGACGGCCAGTTGATAGGAGGGCAGCTCAGAGCGGGTGCCGGGAGGACGAGCCGAGGGGTAATTGAGTCGTGTTTAATCCGCTACAGGGGATTTTTTCAAAACTCCGCTAGTTAGCGGGGGAAACCATATATAGCTCCCTCGCTAACTAGCGGCGGTTGTTGGGCTGTACAGGTGAAGAGTTGGGCCTTGTGTTGGCGGATGAGTTTGCACCCGTGCATACAATGGTTGACTTTCCATAAGCCTAGAAAATTCCCGGGGCATATTTTCAGTCGTTTGGCCGAGATGCCGTGACAGCTGTCAGGACCCATCGGGCTCGGATCTCTCTTAGAATATTGTCGACCCTCGTTCAGAGCTTAATCAATTGTTATTCTGAAGGGGGGTCGCTACCCCCTCTTCAGATTATTTGCCTCTTGAATAAACGGATTTGTGCGTTCTTGTCCATTCGCGTTGCCTCTTTGGGCTGCGTCTCACTGATGTCACGCGTGTCACAGAAGTCGCCGCCATCCTCTGCCTTGTCGTTAACCAACGTTCTTGTCTGCTCACACGACCCACACCCATTGGCTCACGGTGACGCCGGCGACGATGGCTATCACGATCCACTGGCTCGCTCATTTCCTCCCCGTTTTGTCCTGGATTCCGCCACAAATCCACCGGTCTCGCCGATACTGCCAACGGATCCAATTACCACCCACCAAGAATGTTAAAAGGATGGACTAAGTGGGCACGGCTGCACGGTACATCCCTTTTGTTGCCGCTTCAACCTAGCATCCATAGTGATGCCCCCTTTAAGCGCAACTCTAATTCATCTGCACCTGAGTGTGTCTCACAACGGCGAACCCGAGTGTTCCTTATTGGTCGGGGCATTGGAGGATATAAAGGGCCATGGAGAAGTCGGTGTTTCCTTGTTCGAGGTCCGCACCCTCGTTCTCCACACTCTTTTCTCGTCTTCATTTCTCTTCTGCCATGTCAGACGCATCTCTACCTCCGTTCACGCAGGTGCCTTTTGCCCCGCCCGCTCCTTCCCAGTCGGCCCAGCCTCCTGCCGCCTTCCCTGGGATCCAGTACGACGCCAACGGGGTCTCTTGGCTTCGCGATCCAAATGGCAAATGGGTTGTTGCTTCCTTCGTATGTCGGTCTTAATTTTTCGCATTTATCTCTTTGACACCGACTTGCAGCTGCCTAAACAGGCCCCTGCGCCTCCGGCCTCCAGTACGATGGCTCAATCTGCGGCACAGGTACGAGTTTGTACCGCTTCGTCGCTGATGCACGCTAATTATATCCACAGGGTGTGTCATTCAATTTTCCAGCACCTTTGTCTGGTCCTCCTCGCGCGTCGGCCTCCAACAATGCATACCCCGCTCTTATAGATCCCAGGCTTCTTCCCCCGCTCCCTGACGACAACGACTTGGATCTTACCGACCCGCACACTGTCGCCACGGCCCGTCTTGGCAATCCAGCACCAAAGGTCGGGGGGTCTCGTCGCAAAGGCAAGGACCCCAAGGGGAAGAAGCGCCAACATTCCTCTGACTCCGATAATGGCGGCAGCGACGGAGAGCGGGCCCCCAAGCATGGTCGCCGCAAGGGGTCCTCCAACTTCTCCAAGGACGATGTCACCAAACTCCTCGATTCTGTCGAGAAGCATCTTCCCCTTGGCCAGAAGGGCTGGAAGGCCGTGCAGTCGGATTTTCGCAAGTGGGCCTCTGGGTCGGGGCGCCCGGAGCGTGATGTGAAGTCTCTCGAGACCAAATACAAACTGGTGCGTCTTCACACTTCTTTCGTTTCTTCTTTGTTCTAGATATGTATCTGATGTCTTCCACAGCTCCTGAAGACCAAGAAGCCCACTGGTGACGCGCACTGCCCCCCTGAGATCAAACGCGCGCATCACATTGAGGGTCTGATCAACCACCGCGCCGACACTCGAGAGCTCAGTGATTCCGAGTTCGACGAGGGCTCGGACGGCAGCATCGAGATCCTCGACCCTCCTGCTGCTGTGCGCACCGCTGTTGCCCGTCGTGCTACCTCTCCCCCTCTGCATCGCAAGTCTCGCATGAATGCGCCCGAGCTCGTCGAAAAGCTCTCTCGGGCCTTCGACCCTGCCGCACTTCAGTCACGGAATGATGAGCGTGCAAAGCAGTCGTTCCAGACCACACAGATCTTCACCTTGTCGCAGCAGCTTCGCGACGCGCAGGCCACCATCGAGGCTTTGCGTACTCAAATGACCATCATGCAGAACCACATACACGATGTCGAGCGTGCCCGTGACCGCGTAGAGATGCGGCTCGAGATGCGTCGGGGTGGATATGCAGGTCCCTCAAAGCCTCTCCGGTGTTCGCAGTTCAAGGGGAGGTCGGATGTCGAACACAGCAACGGGAAAGTTCGCTGTGAGCAGGTTTATCCTGACGGAGGTGCATGCACTTATTGGATCTCAGACCCCTCCACCGACGGCGACGACGAGTCCGACAAGGAGAATTGGGACCCCAGTTCTTCCTCTTCTCACATGCGCCTCCGCCCCTCTTCCCCATCGCCGGCTCCCAACAATGCTGTCACAGGTCCTTCGACTGTCGACGCTGGGTCGGCAACCGGTGATAAGGCTTCGCCATTGATCTCTGCCATAACTCCTCTCATGTAATCCTGTCCTGTGTGTATGTAGTAGGCAGATACCGTCTGAACTGAACTTTTCTTGGACTTCGCCATTGTGCTAGATACCACTTCCAATAATTGCAGCTAGTCTTGAATACAAAAACACACTCCTTTACCGTAGCTACTGTGCGTAATAGTCAATTGATTTCTTCAATCGTAAATTGCAACATTGTGAAACCGGGCGACCCGATCTGAACGTCTTTGGTCTGCAAAGAGCATGTTTTCGAAATCCATCCACACTTGCTCCTGCCCATTCTGTTTCCAAATCGGCATATACACCGTTCGAATCTGGTTGATGCCCACCGTGCACGCGCGCAGATTGTGAAGGCGGATACAAATTTCAATCAGATCTCCACGCTCCTTGTGACGACCTATCTCGAGTGGGATTCGAAGTCGTCCAAACGAGCCCTGAAACCCACGCATTCCCCACTCGGCAGTCTGCCTGTACGAAAGCAGCTGTCGGTCAAAGGCAAGGCGCTCTTCAATCTCCTCCATCGTCCCCCGCATGCGTTGGCCAGTTTTGATCGGGGCTCGAATTTTGCCTTCAATTTGTTTGGCCCCACGAGGAAACACTGTGTCGGCAACAAGGGTAAAATCCGTCGGGTGTTCGGGTTCGAAGTTTTTCATAAATGGGCTGGGCAATGCGGGAGTCGTGCCAACTTCCGGGTGCGTTGATTTTGGCGGCGATCACATTGCCTAAACATCGGTTAAATCATGTACTTGTATACCACACGCTGGAAATTTACCTTTGGGGGCAAACACAATAACAGAGCTAATATAATGCTCGGATAGCCAACCATTATAGGTAGCATTCTCAATTTCCATGTCATCCGAGGTCTGACAAAGGAGATTGAGTCCATCGAGACTCGCGAAGGCACCGTCTAAGAGAGGATGGCGGGCGACAATCAATTCATTGTATTCGGCAAACTCGTCGCGTTCATCGTTCTGTTGGGGCCATTGGATGCGCGCCTGGGGCATCCGACGGAGGATTTGAAGAAGAAGGCCCAGCCCAAATGTGATATAGCGAGAGATGGTGCTGGGGATCAGCGCAAAGATCTGCTGTAGGCTAATCTCACGCATTGTCAAATTGAGATAGTGGAGAAGTAGTCCCAAAGCTCCCGACACGTCGAGGGAGCGTGCACCTGGACGTGTTTTTCCGGTGCCAGGCGCGGCTTCGCGGGGAATTGGGGTGGTATTCCATGCGTCATCAAACCCGGCACCTAGGATGATATCGAAGGTCGCGACATCAAAGCCCATTGTCGTGATGAATGCTCTGTCGCAGCGACTTCCGTAGAGTATCTGCCAGGATGTAGTTCCCCGAGGATTTCGAGGTAACTGAGGACGACACAGATACAAGCGACTAGGTTGTCGCCGTTCCGTTCGCAACCTATGTGCTTCAATTGCTCCCAGCGTCATGATCGCCATGGCAGTTCCTGGCAGTTCTTCGTCCATTTCGTCATCCTGGATGTTTTCAAGGTGTTGGTGGATGAAAAACGCGTCAATGTCCATGCGGGACGTGTTGTTGATGGAGGAGACGCGTTGTTGGGAGGTGTTTACATGTAAACAGATAAAGTTTATATTGAGAAGAAAAGACGGTTATGGCTTTTGGGAAGCAGGAAGGAATAAATTTATGGAATTTCTCAACATGCCGGCAGCTCTGGCACCGCTCAGATTGACTCAGATATCCTGCCGGAATTTTTTAGGCTTATGGAAAGTCAACCAATGCCGCAAATAAACAGTCCTGCTCCTTGCCCTGGCGCCGACAAGTTAAATTTGTTCCTATTACATACAGTAGTTACAGCTTGGTGTTTAAATACTTGTAGATACTGAATGAATTCCTGCGCGTTTGCCGAGGGTCTATTGCTGAATATCTGGTGTGCGGCTTTAATTCCACCACCTTGGTTGGGCAAGAGTTCAAAAATGCCAAGTCGGTGATTGGCCACGGCACAAAGCGGACCGGCAATCACGCGCAATTCGCATTCTCTCCAACCATGACCGCGACGACGCTGGCTCGACTGGGCCGGGCGCGCCTCCCCCGCGGTCCCGCCCGCTCTCTCCACACGACCCTCATCCCGCCGCACGCCCTACGACCCCGACGCCGAGCCGCGCGAGGAGGAGCTGGTCGACGTGTGCATTGTCGGCGGCGGCCCCGCCGGACTCAGCGCGGCCATCCGCCTGAAACAGCTCGAGGCGGAGACCGGAGCAGAAGTGCGGGTCGTCGTTCTGGAAAAGGGGCGGCGAGGTCGGCGCACACATCCTCAGCGGCGCGGTCATCGAGCCCTCCGCGCTGGACGCCCTCCTACCCGACTGGCGGAGCACCGAGCACCCGCTGAGCCAGCCGGTGACCTCGAGCGCGATGCGCTGGCTGACGCAGAAGTGGTCCGTGCCGATCCCGCATCCTCCGCAGATGAACAACAAGGGGAACTACATCGCGAGTCTGAGCCGCGTGGCGGCGTGGCTGGGCGGCCGTGGCGGAGGAGCTGGGCGTGGAGGTGTATCCGGGCTTCGCGGGGAGCGCGGTTCCTCCTCTCCACGGACAAGGATGCGCAGGACGCGGCGGGGAAGGAGGTGCGCTCGGTGCGAGGCGTAGTGACGCACGACGCGGGGGTGACGCGGCAGCGCACCAAGTCCGCGCGATTCGAGCCCGGAGTGGCGTTCCGCGCGCGCGCGACGCTGCTCGCGGAAGGCGCACACGGGTCGCTGGCGAAGCAGGCAGTGGCGATGTACGATTTGCGGGCGGGGAAGGAGCCGCAGACGTATGGGATTGGGCTCAAGGAGGTCTGGAGGGTGCAGGAGGGGAAGCATGTCCCGGGTGCGTGTCTCTTCCTCCTCCTTTTTCCTTTCCTCCCTCCACTTCGCCTTCAGCTTCCTTTTTATTTCGAATTCTATCTAATACAACGCGCCGACAGGCAAAGTAATCCACACAATCGGCTGGCCGCTCGACTGGCAGACGTACGGCGGTGGCTGGGAGTACCACATGGCCGACGGGCTCGTCAGCGTCGGTCTCGTCGTCGGGCTCGACTACAAGAACCCGTGGCTCGAGCCGTATCGCGAGTTTCAGGTACGTTTGTCTGCACATCCTTCTCTTTCCCTCCCTTCCCGCCTCCTCTCCCCCTTCCTCATTCGTCCCGCTAACGCCTATCCTCCAGCGCATGAAACACCACCCGTCCCTGCGCGCCCTCCTCACCGGCGGCGAACGCCTCGCATACGGCGCCCGCGCCCTCACAGAGGGCGGCCTGCAGAGTCTCCCGAGACTGGACTTTCCGGGTGGCGCGGTGCTTGGGTGAGTGGCGTTTTGTGCGAGAAGACTGCTACTAACGCCGATACTTCCAGGTGCGCAGCAGGCGTGGTGAACACGGCCAAGATCAAGGGGACGCACAATGCGATGCGGGTGCGTGCTGCGTTCCTTGTTTTTTGTTTGCTGCGACATTCGATTCGTTCTTTTTCATCAGCATTTTATTTGTTCGTCTTTCGTTTCGTCCGTTCTCCTCATCGCCGAATGTTATCCTTTCTTCGGTTCCTTCCTTCTCTCTCTCGTTCTCCTCCTTTTTCTCATACTTCCTTCATTTATTCTTGTTCCTTGTTCCCGTCCTTGCCTCAAAATTGTGCTGCCTTTCTCTTCGTCCTTGCTTCATAACCAACAAACGACAGAACTAATTATACCCACCCCAACAGACAGGCATGCTCGCCGCCGAAGCCGCATTCGCCGCGCTCCACCCCAGCGCGCGCTTCGTCTCCACCGCGTCGCCCGCGACGTTCAAGCTCGGCGTGAGTTTTTGGCTTCCCCTTGTTTACGGTCATCTAATTTTGGTTGCAGGAAAATCCGACCGAGTCGAAGACTGAGGATTCGGAGCCGACAGACGCGCCGATCTCCCTCGCGGCCTACTCCGCTGCCTTCCCGCAGTCGCCGGCGCACCGGGATCTGTGGGCGGTAAGGAATGTGCGGCCGGGGTTTAATACGTGAGTTTATGGGTTGATTCGTTGTCGGGAAGACATTCGTCCTTCCTTGACGTTTCTTCCGCTCGAGAAGATCGATAAACCTACTTCAACGCTGACACTATGTTAACAGGCGCCTCGGCGTGTGGGGCGGCGTCTTGAACGCCGGCGTGGACACAATCCTCGGCGGAAGGGTTCCATGGACTCTGAGGCATCACGCAAAAGTGCGTTCTCCTCCTATTTCCTTGCCTTTCTGCGAAATACACAAGAGATGAGCTGACGCCGCGCGTAGAGCACCACCAACCCCTCGCGCACCTCCCCCGACGCGCTCGCGACGCTCCCCGCCGCGGCCTGCGCGCCCATCGCGTACCCGCCGTTCGAGCCCCCGCTGAGCACGGACCTCATGAGCAGCGTCGCGCTCACGGGTACGAACCACGCCGAGGGCGAGGCGGTGCATTTGCGGGTCATGCGTGGCGTAGGGGGGCCGGCGTTGGGTGGTGAGCATAAAGTCTTTTTGCCTCTCTTTTCGGAATGTTGATCAATTTTGAACAGGGAAGAGCGGGGGTCTTGAAAATCCCGACACCGCGACGGAGACAACTGAGACCGCCGCGCGCCGCCGGGCGCACGTGGAAGCGAACATGGGGACATACGCGGGGCTGCTGCAGCGCGCGTGTCCGGCGGGGGTGTACGAGTATGTGCCTGACGATGGGGGGCGCGTCGTCCCGGGAAATTCAGAGGAGAAGCAGGAGGAGGGCTGGGAGGGGAAGAAGCTGGTGATCAATTCACAGGTGCGCGCTTCGGTTTTCAACCTTCATGAGGGAGTAATCGCCGACTGCCTACACCCAGAACTGCATCCACTGCAAGCTGTGCGATATCAAGGTGCCGACGCAGGATATTACGTGGACTACGCCCGAGGGAGGTGGTGGGCCGAAGTATAGTAAGTGCATCCTTGCTTTCCTTCTTCTCTGCTCCCTCCTCCGTGGCTCAGCGCTTTCGTTCCTTACCTCCCCGCTTTCTCTTTGATCTCCCATGCTGACTCTTACTCTCGCCAGCGCTTACCTGAACCCAAAAGCTACCGGGACAAATACAAAATGCGACGGACCTCAACAGCTCGCTCGCAGGGAAACAAACCAATACACGGATTCGGAGCATTGCATCGCATGTCGTACACACGAAAATTCGTTTTTGTTTCAAGCTGAATCGGATGAGTCTCAGGAGTCTATCAAGCAGTGGATGATGCCCGAGCGGCTCCTGCGTCCGAGTGCCTGGTATCTCTTTTCCGTCAGCGGGGGTACCAGCCAGAGACAAAGTTCACCTTGGCCGATGATTTCGTCGTAAAGATGACCGCCCACTTTGTGGCCATCAAAATGTCGTCACCGCCTTAATTTTAAATCACGGCATTGCGGCTCCTTCTCTCAGCGCTCACCATGAGTCCTCGAGAACAGGTCCCTTATGAGCTCTGGCTCGAAATATTCCGTTCTCTTCCCCCAGACGCTCTCGAACACCTTTCTTTGACTTGTACCAAGTTCAAGGCCATATCTCGCCCCCATCTTTTCAACGAATTTTACTTTCGCCCATACAAAAGCGGTGGGACGGACGGCATATTCTTCCTCCTACTACGGAGGTCAACCGAGCCATGGAGCGTCTAGAGTTCTGGTGTTCGGATGAAATAGCACCGCACGTTCGATCCTGCGTGATCGCTCCGTGGCACGAGGGTGGATCCGTGTGGTCAAGATGGGACTTTGCCGCCACGTCCACTCCTTACGTACTCCTGGCCGCGTTCTCGAGCGCCTGGGGGCGTTTACTGGTCTTCAGAATTTTGCTGCCACCGACATTCATTCACACAACCCGGAGTGGCCAGTTTATGCCGCGCCCCAGCCCTGGCTAGTGTCCGACTCGAGGATTGCACGCATCGCCCCTGGAGAACACATTGACACCAGCTCTCGGTCTTTGGGAGTGGCACGCTTCTTCCACCACATGCGTACCGGTGCTACTGGGAATGGGGACATTTGGTTCTCGTTGCTCCGCCCCGACTCCCTCCAGGAGGTGGATTTAACACTCGATCTCGACTCTAGCCTCTTCGGCGACAACAAAGCCATCCCTTCGTTTCCCAATGTGCATACATTGCTACCACAGCCAAGTTCCCGACCATCCCGTACATTATCTCGATCCTATCGAAATTCTCCGCAGTGCAGAATTTCTCGATGATTTGCTGGGGAGAGCTGCGAGATGTGCCCGACTTGCGCGCAGAGGCTTCGTCCTTACTTCCGGTCCTGCGGCATTATACCGGCCCCTCCGAAACGATGGCGTTTTTTGTTCCCCGGGCCAATCTCACCCACCTCACCATCCAGAACTGCAGTCCCCTCGACTTCATAGCGCAGTTGCAGAGAATCGGGGACTGCAAAACCTCACATCCCTCACTGCAAGCTTCGAATACCTTGGCATTGCCATGGTCGGCACAATTTGCGCGTTTTTCCCCCATGCTCACGGCGCTTCGTATCACTTTGAGCTTGTGGGCCGAGTTTGACGACGACAATCATGTGGTGCGCTTCACCACAATATTCTGATCTCGCTAACTGTTAATTTCGGATCCAGTCGAATTTCCTTGATTGAGTTTGCGGAGACCTCCACACTTGTTGTTTCGCTCGAGCAGTTTGGCACTCACCTGTGAAGTCGACTACGACGCAGGGCCTATGAACGTCCCGGAGTTCGATGAACTGCGGGACGCGCTCGTGGCACGGTATCCGCGCCTAACGGCCCTATGGTTCGACGCCCGCCAGTTTCTCTTTCATTGGCGCAAATTGTTGGACGGGTCAGAGGTCAAGTACACCACCGAACACTGGAGTGTGTACATCTCGCTGGAATCACTACCTCACGCTGACTGGACCCCTGAATAGATGATGCAGAAGATATGCGCTACAACGGGTTTGATGCTTTTTGGGAGACTCAGCGATGAAGACTCAAATGGGCACGCTTCCTAAACCTATTTCGTTTGTACCTTCGAAAGCGGTGCACTGTTCATTCAAGTTAACGCTGAGCTGACATCGAAAATGCCGCAGTGAATTACTAAATCTAGGCAACATTGTTTCTTTTCACGGCTTTACGCAAAGGTCGTGACCTCCGAGCGTATGATCAACAACACTTGTACCCCCAGTTACCGCACCCGGCCAGAGTCCTGGTTATTATTTAATTCGACGGTTGATCGTTATCCCGATCCTTTCGATCCTTCGTTCTTTGCGCGTTTAGTCGTCTTGATCCTGTTCGAGGAGAGGATGAAACTCATCGTGAATGCGTGAAGCGGAGCTCAGCACGGCTCAGAGTAACAGTTCTCCTCTGCTCGCAGCTGTCGATGAGAACTCAACACTGATGCTTCAATGACAGCCGCGGACAACATCAGCTTCGCAGAGCTTCGCCATCTACCGTTTCTTTAACGAAATGTCGAGGTTTCGTTTGCATCTCTTTGGTTCGTCCCCATCGAGCTTATCCCCTTTCTGTGTTCCCTCTTCTCGTCCCCTTCACCGCCGCATGTGGCCTGACCTAAAGTTAGGCGCTAACATGCACAGCCTGTTGAGACTCGACCTGCATCCATATGATTAACCGTTCTTTAATGATATCCTGCGAAACCTGTGCAAGATCCCCATATGTTCTCGCTGCTTCTTTCTTTCTCTCGTTTTCTGCCATAAACTATCCCCGTTTGTCCGACAGCAATATCCACGGTATATATCCCATGACCCACTATGCACTGCATTTCGAAATCTTCCGCAGTTGTGCATTGTATGCTTCGTCCGTCTGCGCACACCTTTTTGTCTTCATTGCGCCTTGAACCCGCTGCGAACTCTCAAGCTCTCCGGGCGCAGCCTTCCTCTCAATTCTGACTTATATTCGAGTCTGAATCAACCTTCGTCCACCAATCAACCGTTCTTTAACGAAATCTTCGGTAAATCTTTGTACGTGTTTGCGATTTTCTTCATTTGTTGCAAATCCTTTTGTCTTCCGCTCCTCCTTGACCACATCCCTCTCCTTTTGATCTAAACTTCCTGTACCCTCAACAGTTCCCGGTGAGCATTTGCATGCCCAATATATAGATAGTACCACAGCCTTTCAATAACAGCTGACCCCGCGCAGTTGTTCTGTACTGAGCGCAGTTCACCGCAGTTGCAATTAGATTACTATCATGCCGGGAGCCACGTAGTCACACATCGCATTCTTTCTACTTGAACAGCTGCTGCTCCGCTTCTCTCATGCCCTCCTGCCCTCTTCCCCTACCACCAATGGACGGCCATATTGTTCAAATATTTATCTGAATTAATCCGTCAAGTGTGGATTCCTCTCAAGTGCATGTTTGCAAGCTCTCAAGGTGGGATAAATGTTGGCTCAAGTTCAAGATCTGGATATCTACGGGGCTTATGGACATCTTATTTGTGCTGGATTATCCCCCAATTTCTGCAATGTTATGACGTGTACTGCTTGCTGCAAAACAGGGAACCAAACCTGGATCAGCGAGTCTGGTTCGTTCAGATACTTACCTCAACTACGTGTTCAAGTCACTCGCAAGATTTCAAGTTTGGCAACAAGACCGAGAAGCAAAGTGTTCAACATTCGCCAGCACATGAGTCGCAAACTAATACCATCGTCGTTGCTCCCGTGTTACTGTTTACTGGGCTCCGAGGTCTTCAATCACTGTCCTGCCTCCATCCCCGTTCGAGATCCTTGAATTATCGAGTTATCGACCCTGCACGACACTGGTTCTCAGAAGTTGAACAATTCAAGACTCAAATATCAAATGCCAGCAATAGCGGCAGAGGCTGCGCAGTTTTTCGTTTACCATTTGGCCTCTCTCAAGTCCTCTTCGTTACGACGATAGCATCCTCTCGTCGCTGAGCCCTGCCAGTAAATGCATTGTACTCTGTGTCCTCAAAACGAACATCTGGCATGGCAGTGAGGATCAACTGTCACGAAGATGGGCGGTCTCGGCTCTGCAGGTGTGTCCTCCCATCCCAGTAGTGACGCTGGAGTTTGGTTTCAATTCCTGACCGATTTTAGCTTGGAGCACGCAATCCTACAGATGATTGCAACCTTGGCTGGATGCAGTGCGGGCATCAACACCCCTACCGCCAATAACCACGCCTCCAACCACGCGGAAGAATAATTCCATCATCGGGTGATGTTGTGTTGCAGGTCTGTCCCTCTTACCCCACACCACTGCAATCCGTACCCCCATGACCTCGCTAATAAATACTTGAATGGCGGTACTGCCAGCCCGTTCTGCATGACCAGATCGGTTCACGCAGACAAGCATTGATGGTTCGCGCCGCAGATAACGGCAGACACTGTCACGCTGCGCAACCAGCCAGCAACGCAACATGAACACTTACCCCAACCATGTTGAACCCGAGTTTTCCCCTCAACAGCCCTCGATTCTGGCTGCGGGGGCGAACTTCGTTGGTTTGTTTTGTCCTCCATAATTGGCCTCTGTTTTTTGATGATTCACGAGTCCCGGAGCAGTGGTGCTAAAACATGGTCCAGCCAAGTATCCCTCCTGATGCTTGCGATATCGTTGTGATGACCTTCACTGGGTTTGGCGGTATACAGTACAGGGTTTGCACAAAGTTGTATTACTGCGAAATTAAAGTTGCCCAATTAATCTGTGCTTGGGCTTTGAATATGTTTAGTGTTGAATGAGTTCTGGAGGCTGCTGCGTGTCTTTTCTGACTGCTATTATGATTATATTCATAGGAAGTTCCGCTTCATGTCCAGGCAAGTCAGATCCGGTTACAACAATATTCTGAAGCTGGACAGGATGAATTTATTGTCCCAGCTGGAGCGGAGCGAAGGCGCATCTTGTACCATCTTTCTCATTGTGCCCTTGACCTACGATGCTGTGAAACTGCGCAAGAACTGCGAGCTGTCGATTTCAATATGAATTGGATGGAAGGGGTAACTGACGAGTCCCGTGAGTCCACAGGCATTTAAGAAAGTCCCTTATGCATGCATAGAACTCTCACCACATCACAGAATGACATGTTCATCTGACTGCGGCCTCGTCTCTTCTTTGCATATAAAACCCGATGTCGTTGTCCTCTCCCATGCCTTCCTTTCTTCCCCTCTTTCCTGCCACGACAAATCCTACTCCGCAATTGTCGGCCACATTTTTCGATTGCTTACTTGTGTTTGCTCTTTCTGAGTAGACATGACTCAACTTCAACGGCAATGCTTTTCGCTCAATGCTGGATCAATATCAGCAAAGTGCTGCTACTGTTAGAACAACCTCAATGTGATCATTGTTCTATCCCCGGCGGCGCAAGAATCTACCTAGCTTCTGGGCTTCTAACCCTTCAGGCAACATTCTTCTGGCTCTCACTCGGTCCTTCCCTCTAGATCCTGAGCTGTAATTCTACTCTGGATTTTGTTCCACCTGCCCCTGGTACCGCCAATTCATTTCACCATTGCTATTCACAACTTTAATTTCGAAGACTGAACATCTCTCTTTGTACTCGGGGCGAGCAATCACAAAAAACGAGCAAACGAAGTTCCGCCTGTCCCTTTTGCGTTGCGGCGGCATTGTATAAACTGAGAAGTTGCTATTCTTCTATTTTTATGTCTGCAACAGATGCGCCGACAATTTTTCGTGCATGTACTCCATTCCATCGCAGAATGACATTTTCCCGATTGCGGTCAAAAATCAATTTCACGGGTAAAAAATGACCCACTCTTTGTCTCCACCATCTTTCAAGCATCCCTCACCTCTTATTGTTTCCCCAGAGTCTTGCACTCCCGCGATTGTGGTTCCTCCGGACCCTTGCCTCCCCGCGTAATTGCCCTCCCTACTACATTCCAAAGGTTGTTGGCCTGGGGTGCCGTGAAGACCCTAAACACAAGCAATAGTATTAAATCCAACGCCATTCTGAAGCCATTGTGGTCTTAAACACTCAGTTTTTCGGTCACAGTCTTTTCGCGGCTGCTTTTCATCTCTCTTGTTTTGTTGGCACCCTCCTGTGTCCTCTTGGGATTCTCATTTTTTGTTACCTGCAGTATCCCAATTCTAAAACTGCACTAATATTATCATCGGCTTATTCTCATGCTGGAGGCGAAGCGCAGGCACTTCTTTCCTGGAGATTCACAGTCCCCGTCACGCGGGATGTTCCGTCGATTGCGTGGGACCGTCCCTTCGCTTAGGAACTGGGATGTTTTCGGTTCGATCGGCCCGTTTCGTAACCAAAACTGATTGGCGGTTCACAGCTCCGTGCTTTACAGGCTCGCCGCTCGATGTGATCGACGGCGGCGCGGCCGTCGTGATCAGGGCGGCGTCGGTGCCGCCTTGGAGTCCTTGCTGTCTCGCATCCACCCCTGCGCTGCACTTGTCATCCTCCCCCCCCCCTCATCGTATCCCGTCTGCGAGCTCCTCCCCTTCTGTACTTCTCTCTTGGCTTGTTCTGGACGTCGCGAGCATCAGCCCTCTTGCGATATAATGCCGAAAGGACGTCTCAGTCGACGATGAATCCGGAGTTTCCTTTTCCTGGAGGAGGAGGAGGAGGATATATTTGAATATACGCCGAACGGGTTTGCCACGCAATATATCCGTTTGTAAGTCTCACATCCGGAGTCTGTGGGGGCGTTCTCAAGTTGCACGTAGGGCGAAACTAACCAATGTACAACTTTCGGAGCACTGCAAGACATTCAACCTTGCATTCACTGGCAACAAGCAGCACTCACCCGACCGCTTGAAGGATTTTAGCAAGGACAAGTTGCACTGGGACAGGTGCGTGGCCTGCGTAACCATTTAAGGAGTTTGATTTTTATCGTCAATTTGGTGCAGGCTAATTCCGGGTGCCACAAATGCGCACAAAGGCGCCCGGAAACCACAGAATGAGAAGAAAACAAAGCCCAAAGTCTCCACAATCCGGCGGGAGACTTTGTTTCAAGGAGCCGATGGTGTCCGCACTGCAAACGCGCCTGTTACAGAGCGCTCCAAAGACTTGCTTACTGCGGAGGAAAAGGCCGCAATAATGCCTTGGGCGCGTTCATTTCATCCATATTTTCTAGTTACTTTACTGACACGGTCTTGTCCTGTAGGCCCACCGTATTGTGGCGAAGTACCCGTATCAGCGAAATCGCGATAATTCCGATACAAACGCGTCCATATATATCAATCCATCTGTACACGTTTCGTCTCAGAGCATTGCTGTTATATCCGTGTCGGAAAAGGCCGGAAGTACGGAAGGCCGGAAAGACAGAAGGGCCGGAAGAACGGAGAGGCCGGAAGTGATACCATGTAGCGGATCGGGTACACCAACTAAGTTGGCTCAGAGACGTAGAAGACAGAAGTCAGACCACGGAGCGATGCGGAGGCAAAGCACGTTAATTTTCAACTAAAGATACAGTAGAAATAATACGTATTTATACTAAATACGGAGATAAGTCTAATGCGGAAAGAAGTATGTAAAAGACAATAAGTACAGAGAAAGACAATAAGAACAATAAGGAGAAGCATAGTTGCATAAGTCATATGTTTGATTTGGGGAACGCTCAGAAGACCTTCATTGCGAAAACCCCAAGGTTTGTGCATCAACGGAACTAGCCGGATGCACCGGGAAAGTTGGATAGGACGTAACGGCCGTAAAGTCGGCGTAAAGGAACTGGAAATGATCGGAAAGTGCATAGTCGTAACAATTGCTCAATTACCAACAGTGAGTTGTGTCTCCTGTTTTAACTAAGTCGAGGCGAATAACAATGACACAGGGAGCATCACAGAATAACGAGACAGTGAAACTGTTCTCAGATTTTTTGTCGTCATTTGTACAGCATCGCGACGGCATCACGGCCATGCAGTCCAACATGCTAGGTGCGAGTTCGGATACGCCGGCCGTCATCTGTCACGCAACGCCAGCTCCCCCATCTACATTTGTTCGCATTACACCTGGCTCGACACCGAGCTCAGACAGCTCCATCGCACCCGCCAATATGGATGTACATATGTCGCCATCCAGTCCGGATTCGGGCAGCGACGGTGAGGCTCCCACCCGCACTCTTGAACTGGCGGGCGGGATTTGTCACCTTCTGCGAGTCTGACATTCCAGATCCTCCCGCAGTCAGCTACGCAAGGAACATCAAAGATCTCTTGGGTGTGTGGAACGACCGGTTCCCGCGATGGACTGGAAGCTCGCCACTCGAAATCAGAAATATTCCTATTCCCCTCGTGTACTGGCCGTCGGCATATAAGTATTGGAAAGGAAACCAGTGGAAAGGCGTCAAGAAACTCTGGTTTCAGTGGAAGGTAAGGATTTTTGCATATTTTGTGATTCACTTGACGTCTACTGACCTTTTAAATCAGATTATTGTGCTCGCTATGACTCGAACCACGGTCGACGATTTTAGGGGTCGTTACTCTGTCCCCGACAAGTCCGGTACACTTCGGCGAATGAGATATACACCTCTTCTCAAACAACTTCAGTCGGAATGCAAAGCAGAGAACGAAAGGCTGACGGAGTTGGCGCGCTGAACTCACTCCTGAGAAACCCACATACCGTAAAGGCGGGGAGCGCTTTGTGATGACCAAACCATCCATGATTGATTGCTCTTTATCACAGGCTGAAAGGTCTCGAGGTGGATGAGTTGGAGGATGTGGATGACGGGGAAGATGAAGATTAGTTTACAACTAGTAATGTTTTTTGTTTCTCCTGACAAGATCTACCACTAGTGAAGCATTTCAGTGTGGGGGACGATCAGGATTCATGTAGTCCTCTCGCCTCTCAGAAGGATCATCAACATAAGAAATAAGGTACTTCACGATTGTTAGATTGCTGAACTCGGTACTCCGGCCGCCCAATCGCAAATGCGAACTAGACCCCAACGGCAGCACCTATACAGCCATTGACATCCACCCCTGCAAAAAGAGTGTGTACCATATGGGTAAGGGTCGATGCCGACGTCCAGCAAATTATTCCTGAACATTTCCAGGAAGAATTCACTGGTCTAAAATATGAACGTTAATATCAAACCAAGCTCTGATGCAATTAACATACCATATGCGAGTTTTGGCTCGCGACACGATCACCAGAGGCCATTTTACGAAATAGATAGCCCTCGGTGATTCCAGAGACTACTAGCCACTCCGCAAGAGCACCACTGCCTGTAGCTACATTATAATGTGCCCTGGATTTTCCAGCAGTGCACATTAATATGTGCACTTTGCATCTCCTGGCCTGGTGCACATTGTAATGTGCACCCTTCCCCTGCCATTCCCGGCATGCTACTGCCAGTTCCGGCATCAATGGCATGAGGTTTCCTTATTTGTACCTGCTTATACACCTTCTGTATTGGGCTACAGATTGATTGACAGCACCTGCCTGTCAATCAACACTACAACAACAATTGATGGAAAGTTCCCAGGCATGTACATCAACTTTGCCATCATTTATCGCCGGCTCTGGGAATTTATTTTGTGTTTTGCGCAATAACTAAGGGGCCTCTTGCAAAACTGCAAATACAGCCAAATAGCCCTCGGCCGGCTCTACAACTTTGATTTTGAGACCATATTAGCCAACTGCCTTTTTTGGTCACTACGCTTTTGGCCCAAAAAGGAAATTCCAGTGTTTTCTGTCTCCCTAGCTCAATTTAACCATTTTGGATGATCTAACCACATAGACCTATAGATCTGTGGTCGTTCAAGCCACCTGGGACACAGTAGAGCCTATTAGAGAACAAAAATAGGGTGAAAATAGCGAAAATCCTTAAATTACATTCTGATCATGATATCTTGGGTATATACCCTTGTAAATGACTCATGGATACACAAATTGTTTCTTTGGGCTGCAAAGACATTCCTCAGATAGGTGATCAGATGCTAATAATTAAAAACATCGCATTTTGGCTATACAAAGAAAATCTATTTTGACCTTACTATGCACTCCTCCATCATGTGAGGCCTTCCCAAACACATCATTTGGATGTTTCTCATGTATATGGAATAGAAAAGTAAGTAATGCACACCTGGAATAGGGAACACTCCATAGCAGGGTGATCTTCTTGGATGTACTTGTTCACTATGTTCTGGCTGCCATAGGGTCAAGCCTACTGTTAAAACACTTAATACTAGTCTAAATGAGCCTTAAGAACGGTTTTGGGCCAGAAATTGTCACAATATTTGATAGTAAACTTCAACAGTGTGATTTGACACTTTTTGCTTGTTTCATGAATAGTGCATTATGTAGGCCAGATAGTGCAGAATAAACATCGGAAATGGAATAGACAGTCAAAATACACCAGATTATGCTTTACCTCAAGTGATTTGGTTAGGTTTTGGTTGAATGCTGCTTCCGAGCATACACCTACCCTACCCTAGTATGGCAACCGACTAGCTCCGCTGATCGGGTGTCATCGCGGATCTCTTGAGTATCAAAAACGGATTACTCTTACCCGCCATTAATACCTAGAATTATTCCTCCCCGAATGACTTGGTGCTCGTGGATAGCTGGGGCGCTGCCGGCAGCAATGATGGCCAATCACACTCTCTCCGGCGATCACTCCCTGCGCCATCGGAACTTCCCGTGCTTAATGCCGCCTGTGATGCCGCCACCGTATCACGCATGTGATCGCTGCATGACACGGTGTCCTCACTTCTCCCTCTCACCATCCCATCATCTACCCCCACCTTCTACGCAGCTGTCTGGTGTGTCCGTTCCTGCCAACACTCCATGCCGTCGCTTACTTTACGCCACCTCCCCCGCTCCCGAACATCCCGCCTGCATCCCGAATCACTGCTGTTTTTTTGCACCTGCCTGCACATGTGCTCGCGCTGTGGGTGCTATAACTTCCATACTTACATACTGCCCCCCCCCTGTCCGTAGTATGCAAAATGAATTTTTCCTCCCTCTTCGGTGTCCCGAGCCACCTGCCTTCAGCATTTAAGCGACATCAAATTATACCCCACTCCGCTGTCTCACTACCATGTCCAGTGGCAAGGGCAAGGGCAAGAAAACAAGCCTCTCGTCAGCGGACACCGCATATCTTATGGACGTCCCAGTTTTTAACCGGACTAAACTGTTCTATCAATAAAACAGGTGCACAACTTAGGCAGGCGCGTGAGGAGCAGAAAATGCGTATTGCTAGTGCGTGTGCAACCCATTCTCCTTGTCGATGTGCTTACAACTCCGTCACAGGTCTCAGTTTCATCCAGCGGGACGCGCTGCTCGGCCATGGCGACCATGACATTGAAATGCCAGATGCACCGGAGTATTACTCCGCCGATTGGCAAGACATCGACAGCGACGACGACGAGGCCCTCCAACGGATCCCCCCAGGTGAGGAGGGGTATTACCATAGCCACGCTGGCAAAGAGGCTGTTTTGAGGAAATATCAGCAGTGCCAGCCAGGGTATGTCCAATAGCACGCACATCATTACCATTATTATAATCTCTGAATTTACAGACGTGGAGACCTCCGTCGTCGTGCACTACGTGTTCAGAAGACGATTGATTCGTGAAGGAGCAACTCCCGTGCCTTGCTGACACCTATCTCAAGCTAAAGAGGGACGGTCCAGTCAAAAACTGAAACGACCCCAGGAGGATGGAAGATAGAGGTAATTGGCCTGATGGTATGTTACAGTGAGATGTACCATGCTGTGGGCTAAACCGCTTGTAGAATATGTGTCCCCGCTACTTTGTTCACGCTCACGATGCCAGGCGCACTAACGAGGACACTCCTCCCCATGGATACATGGTGCGAGCCCGGAGAAGGTCTCGATCGCATTCCCAGTCCGTCTTTTCGAGGTTTACCGGCAGGTACACCGTGTTTGCCCCCGTTACAGCCTCAGTGGATTGAGCACAACACTTACGAATCTACACGAAGGCCCATGCCGCGCCTCACTTGCTGAACAACTTTCCACCCGATACGATGCCTATCTCCAGATACTCCGTAACGTTGAGGCTTGTGCACACAAGCGATGGGACGCGACGCCACCTGGTACATCAAAAAACTCTGTGCGCCATGCAGTACACGATATCGAATGAGCCGCAGCTTCGGTTTCGATGGTTAGGAACCATGGATGGGAATAACTCCCTCAAATTGGTGATGCGACATTTCTTTCTGGCACCACGCGTTTCGACAATGTACGTCCACGTCTTTCCGCTGGGTGACGCCGGAGGAAGTAGACATTTTCAGGATGAGGTCGCAAACTCATTCGTTGCATAATAAGATATTTCTCTTCTGAATTTTCTATGCAACAGGCACGCTTGAAGAAGTCTACAGCCGCTGACCCCCAGCAGCCTGCTACTACCGCTATCGTAACACCCACCTCAGCAGTCAACTACCTCGGCCCCGCTTCCACTTCCGCTTCCGCACCACCGTCTACTCCTGTGCCAGCCCTTACTTCCCCCACTACGACGTCTCGGCAAATGACTCACCAGACCAAGGATCAGCATCCGAATCGGCTCAGCCTCCGGTTTCCAACGACGACGATCCTGACGTGGCATGGCTGAATGTCAACGAACTTAGCGGAGGCGAGTCCGAGGAACTTGCAAAATGTCTTAACACATGTGTGGAGCGCTGGAAGGCAGCAGGTCCCGAGGCCCGGAAGAAGATGTTCGCACTCTTCGCCGTCTCAGGGATTTTTCTGACTGTATGCCGCCATGGGCACGTTGTGGTCATGTGCGACATGGTCAGAAGCGGCGAATTGTGAGTTTTTTCTTCTTGGCCTTCAATCCCCTTTAATCACGACTCACGGCGATCAGGATGAAGTACCCGCTTGCGATGGTTAAGCAACTACTTGACGAATACGGTGCCGACATCGGGCTCGGCTACGACATAATGTGTGCATTTTTAAGACCTTCTACGTAGCTCTCTTGGAGCACGTGTCACCGCGATGCGCATGCAGGGAGTCGTCCCTGCATTCCATGGTCACACGCATAACCGGGCTTGCCAGATAGGGTGGCATCCATTGTACGTAGATGGCGTCGGACTCGAGGACTTTGAAGAATGTGAGCGTACCTTTGCAAAATCGAATCACCTAGCTTCCACGACCCGGCTTGCCACACCATTTCACGCCAGCAACAAATGACGAACACTTCAAGTTCCATGACGAGAATAAGCATGCGACGTCCGGTATGTGACAGTAGCATTTTCTTGGCAGCCATTAACCCAACATTAACCGCAACAGGTAACTTCATCTATCAAAATTACCGCCAGGCCCTCGAGAAGATTGCAATAACTCCGGCCAGCTCGCACTCTTGGAGAGCTCCCTCAGGACAACTGCTGCCGACTACAAAGCGTACCACGCCGCTGAGGTGCAATATTCCAGGATCTGCGGAGCGAACCCGATGACATTCAGCAAACCGTGGACTACATAGAAAACTTCAGAAACATGCGGAAGCCTCGTAAGTATATATTCTTGTATATAACCCTGCTTCAGCTTATTTTCTCATAGCACCGCTTCTGACCAGGCCAAAACGGAATTCCAACGGCTCGATTTCAACATCATAAACAACGGGTACACGGGACAAAAGATCGCCCTCGTACGCACCGTTATCGTACAACATACACTAAATTCGTCGCCATCGAGGAAGACTTATGTCGCTTCGAAGAAGCTCACGGCATCTCAATCCGATGGACATTCAACTCCCAGGAGTACAAGGACGGTCTCGTGGTCGCCACACAACGGAAGTACCGCACAGCGCTGGCAGAGGTTGAACGGCTTGTTGTGCAGCGGCTGTGTTTGAACTAAAAAACTCGGGATGAGTGGCCTTGGTACGTCTTGCGTCGTTATTCATTTGCGCATGTCTAAATTTGGGCAGCGTATAATATGCGTGATAAGATCTCAAAGGCCTTGAAGACTCGCTCCGAGGCTATTCGCCGTGCCATTGTTGTATACAACGATGCCGCCGCCTTGCTTATACCACCACGGCAACGTCTCACTTTTGCCGAGGTCATTCAGATGATCTCGCTCGCAGAGTTCGACATTTTACGCGATACTCGGCAAGACATCCGCCTCCTACCTTGGACGCAGCCGGCACGTCGTGAAGCAATGGTACTTCATTTTGGTATCAAACGCGCGAAGGAGGAGGAAGTTCACCGCCTTAACGTCGAAATTGTGCGTTTACTTACGTATCTCATTGATGAGCACGTCGACTACCACAGAGCCATCGCCACCAATATCATCGTGAACCCACCGCTCGCGATGGAGCTCCAGAGGCGCTGGCACCATGCCTCCCGCATCAGCGCATCAATTTGCAGACGCATTGCGCAAACATCGAAACTTGTGGGTTTCTCCGGCACTGTCTTCCCTGGGCAACGAGAAGGCAGGGACCCCAATCTCGGGGATGGTATCCGGCCCCCGTCCTGGCTTGCTACGGAGCTGGGTGTTGTACTGATGGAGGTCGAGTACGAGGAGGGTGTGGATTCGGACGTAGGCTCGAGACCCACAGAAGATGACAATGACTCGGAGCTGGTTGTGAGAGAGCTCGATGTTGATGAGGATAACATAGTTCAGCTCATGGACCACTTGTCTACCTTTGACGACTCTTGAATGAATTTTTTGTACAATTTCGCTCCACTTGTTCTTGGTGTGATTTGCAAGTCGGCAATTTCGGCTTTTCATCCGATTGGCTCGGGAGTTCGGACCGCTTTGGTGTCCAGCCTGAATTTGGCAGAAACTGAATTCGTAAACAGCCTTTGGAGTTCTAAAGATACGGTGAGCGCAGAGATTCTTTCAAAAGTACTGCGAGCAGGCTAATCAAAAAGGAATAAAAATCTGTCTGTGTTTTTGGTTGAGGTACGCATCCTCGAACATCAATCAATCCCCTGCCAAATTCGATGTTCAAAACCTATCTTGCCCTCAACCTGAAGGAAGTAGGTTCAGAAGAAATTTAAAAGTGGATGATTGGTACCATTATATATGAATTGGCCAGGACCCATATACCTATATATACTTAGTGAGATTTGAAGACTGGGCAAATTTGAACGTTGAATTCATCACACTTCCGAGTTATGAATTTGACCTTGTTCGGTCATATTTTGTGACCTTAAAGCTCTACCTCCAGGTTCCTCCCGTTCTTTTAATAAATTACAATGAGAAAAGCTTATTCCTTCATGTCCAGAAGCATTTGGTTGCATTCGGTGGCTTCCTCGCTCCCAAAATAGCTAACAAAACGGGTCTTTGAGCAAAAAATGAAATCTCTCCAAATTGTTCAGAAACTTGCGAGAGCAATTTTATGGCACGAAGAAACTTGAATCCAGATTTTCAAGACTCTCGCTGCAACCCTTGCCTTCAAATTCCCATATGAATATTATAGCAGAACTCGATGTAAAAGCACACCCCAGACTCGGATGAACTTGAATACATTTTTCTAGGGTGTCATACAATACCGTATACCATTTTACAGTTCAATCAGGGAGCTATCTTGTTCCTTATTAAAAATGTATTTATACAGCTGTCGTACTCTGTTGGGAGAAATCTCAATGGCAAAAATGGATCAGTCTGTAATTCTTCCACAAATAAATTTTCTCACTTTCAAAATCCAATCCCAACTCAATTTTATTTGAGTCTAAGCATGGTATCGGTACTACACACATTTCCGCGCTATTTCGAATGACAGGTCTCCATATTCGGACATGAGATCGCCGCTATCAGTGGCGGTGAAACTGGTCGATCCTCTTTCTCACCCACCATCTTGTACGCTCATGGTTTTCCAGCACGATTGGGCATCCCTGGTATCGATATCCCGGTTCCCCCCACTCATGACGGCAGTGGCCCATTCGAGTTCCTCTCCCTTTCAAGACACTGAAATTTGGTCCCCTCGGCATCTATGATCTTCGCCGCCGTCTCGGTGTTCTCAGCAGCGTGGCGTCTTTCAGCGCTATCGTGAACGATTCCTGGCCTCCGACATTGCCTGGTTTTCAGCTGGTGCGAGTATTGATGGCATGCACATCCCGCAGCCTGCCGGCTTTTCCCCAGAGTTCGTAAATTTGCGGAACTCACTCCCCACCGGCACTGTGGGGAAAGAAGCCAGGAAGACATTGAACGAGAGACTGCAGCACACTGTTTTTGACCTTGTGCGTTACACAGGATTTTATATCGCTAGCTCTTCTAATTACATTGTGCAGGCTACACTCTGGGATCGCTCACTAGGTGGCACAACTATGGTACTGCACATCGATGGCACCACCATGCCCAACACGCCGCCTGACACTGGGTGCAAGCCATGATTTCCGCAGAATTTCCGCGGCGCGGAAATACTTAATTTCCGCATCATTTTCGCATCATTTCCGCGGCGCGGAAATTCGGCGGAAATATTGTATTTCCGCATCATTTCCTCAACATTTCCGCTGTATTTCCGCAGGTGCGGAAATATGATACCACGAGGCTGCCACAAGACTTGCTATATAAGGAAAGAAAATTAAATTACTCAGAGTGGCAATTGTTACAAGACCTGCTATAAAAGGAATGAAAGGGTAAATTACCATGTATTATCATGTGGAGGATCATAGAAAACCTTTCTCGCAAGTTAGGGGATGTTATAAGGTTTCATGAAGGCATTTCTAAACCTACACGGTTGTAAGATATGTTATGAGGTAAGGTTAGAAGCAGTCCATAATAGATGAATAGAGACGAAGAATGGAACAGAATGTCGTAGGATAAAATATCGAAGGGTGTTGTGCTCTACGAATGAGTGCTTGTACGGTATCTGGGTCTATCATCAAGCGGCCACGGGCGGGACGTCAACTTGCATTGCAGAGCTCGGCTGCATCGAAACCGGGGACGGAAGCAGGC